>SJYX01001387.1:356761-381512 GCA_006410675.1 Oreotragus oreotragus
ATGGGCTGCTGTCTATGGGGTCACACAGAGTCGGACATGACTGAAGCGACGTGGCAGCAGCAACAACAGCAGCATTAAATCATGGAGAAGGCAATGGCAACCGACTCCAGTACTCTTGCCTGGAGAATCCCATGGACGGAGGAGCCTGGTAGGCTACAGTCCATGGGGTCACTAAGAGTCAGACATGACTGAACGACTTCACTTTCACTTTTCACTTTCACGCATTGGAGAAGGAAATGGCAACCCACTCCAGTATTCTTGCCTGGAGAATCCCAGGGACGGAGGAGCCTGTTGGGTGCCGTCTATGGGGTCACACAGAGTCAGACATGACTGATGCAACTTAGCAGCATTAAATCAGTTACCAACGAGTGTCTCTAACTCATGTGAAAAAACTCCCAGTTACATTTTGGTATGACTTCTAGGACAGCAGATAAATTTCTACTTGAGGAGGAATGAAATTCCTCCAACAGGGCAAGGGAAGGAGCAAGAAGGATTCATATAATGTGAGACACTTAAGCTGGTTCTTAGAAGATGAGCAGAAATACATCTAACAGACTAAGAGAAAATGCATCCCAGGCATTGCAAAGGCCTGGGGCCCTGAAATAGCCCATCCTATTAGGAGATTTGCAAGAAAATTGCTTTTGCTGGTGTCTGGACTCTGGTGATTGCAATAAAAATAGATAGTAAGTAAGTATACTTCTTAGAAAACTTAAATGCAATTATCTATATCAAACGCCTAACAATCTCCCTGGCACATCCTAGCCCCTCAATACATGTTAGTTCTTTCTCTCTGTCTTCACTTCACACCCATTTCTGTTTTAAAGATACACATAGGTTTGAATCAAAATACTTACCTTTTTATTCACTGGTGTCTTAACTCAAAAATGGCGGATGTGATTGTGACCAGATACTTAAAAACGCCCACCGCTATCTAAACCTTAGAAGTCTCTCCCTGAAGGGTGACCCTTGGAAGCCCCAAAATGCAGATTCCTAAACCACACCCGCAGAGTCAGAATCTTTGGTGATAAGTCAGTCCCAGGCATCCTGAAGAATGCAAGCTCCACAGAGAAGTCTAATGTGCAGCCAGGTTTGGGGATCACAACCAGAGCTCCAGGAATTCATAAAAGATCTTCCAGTTGTGGGACATTACAGTCATATTCACTCTGTTGTTTAGTCATTCAGTCATGTCTGACTCTTTGCGACCCCATGGATTGTAGCCCACCAGGCTCCTCTGTCCATGGGATTTTTCAGGCAAGAATACTGGAGTGGATTGCCTTTTGCTTCTTCAGGGGATCTCCTAGACCCAGGGGTCAAACCCTGGTCTCCATGTCTCCTGCACTGCAGGTGGATTCTTTACCAGTGAACCACTTGGGAAGCTCATAAAACCTGATATTTACTTATAAAAATTAGTTGCATTCATGGAGAAAATATTCAAATATATATATGTACAGACACATACATATATGTACACATATATGTATTTGTCATCCACTTTAAATTTTGAGAGAAAATTTGTATTCCATGAAATGTGAAAATCTGGTTTTATGTCCAAGTTTTGATGACTTTTGACAGATACAAATTCCACATCACCCACACTCCATTAAGATATGTGACAGTTCCATCACTCTAGAAAGTTCCCTCATGCTGCTGCTTAGTTGATCCCTACTCTCTGCTACCCAGAGACCACTCTCTTCTGATTTTGATCATTAATGATTAGTTTTGCCTGTTTTAGAACTTAGCATGAATCCTTGGCTTCTTTCACACAACATAATTTCTATGAGTTATCAGTGTTCTTTAGTATNGCCAGGCTCCTCTGTTAACGCTATGGACAGATGGTTAACCCCAGGCAAGAAGAGTGAGCTGTCATTTCCTCCTCCAGGGAATGTTCCCAGCCCAGGGATCGAACCCGTGTCTCATGCAGCTCCTGCACTGGCAGGTGGATTCTTTGCCACTGAGCCACCTGGGAAGCTGTGTGGTACATATAGGTACTCAGTTAATGCTAGCTGACACCTTTGGTATGCTCATGTTCTTCCCAAGCCCCAGTCCCCATCTCTGAATGAATACATCTAACCTTTTCCGTGGAGCCCAGTTCAAACCCCATCTCTTCCATGAAGTCTCTCTCTGAGTGTGCAATGGAAGTAAACCATTTCCACCTGTGATCTACGCCCACCTTCCAGCACTTTGTCCCTCTCCTGGGGCCCATTTAGCATTCTGTATTGTAATGTCGTCTCCAACACAGCTTATACTCCCTCTGTACCATAATTACCAGGGTCCACATCTAACTCATCCCCGTGGGCCCCTCAGCACCCAGAAGAATGAGATGGACTCAGCGGGTGTTCCTCAGTTTCTGTGAGTTAAGGTAACATCATGGCAGACCTGTGGTTGGTTCCCCATCATGCTCTCTACCCAGACCTGAGAAGCTGTTATCATGATCTTAGAAAACTGTTCTCAGACAATACGGAATTTCTGCTGCATCACTCAACTGGTAGTTTTTAAATGAGTCCACAATTTTTTTATACATTTCTCGCCCTTTCAAAAGGTGGGGCCTGAGTCCCTCCAGTGCCCTCAGTGGTTCACTTGCAATGAATGGAATATGGCAGAAGTGATAGTTGGTGGTTTCTGAGATGAAATCAACAAAGCCACTGTGGCTGCCACCTCTCTGTCTTGGATCACTCACTCTGGAAGGATCGGCTGGCAGGAACATTCAAGTAGCCCCACGGAGAAGTTCTCAAAGAGAATCAATGAAGCCTCCTTCCCACAGCCATCTTGGCCACAGCTGTTCCAGCCTCAGTTCAGCCTTTAACTACAACCACGTGAAAGATCACAAACTAGACTCTCCCAACTAAGTTGCCCCTGAATTCCTGACCCACAGAATCTGTGAGAAAAAGGTGTTTGTTTTCAAACTGCTAAGCCTGGGGATAATTTATTTTCCACCAATAGCAAACTAATACATTCCATCAGCACATGGTTCAGGAATTTGAACCAATCCTGGAAAGCGGTACAATGAGAGGAAGCTGCTAAGGGAGACGTGGGTTCTGGGGAAGACTTACTTACTCATTCCTCCAATACTTTGGCCACCTCATGCGAAGAGTTGACTCATTGGAAAGGACTCTGATGCTGGGAGGGATTGGGGTCAGGAGGAGAAGGGGACGACAGAGGCTGAGATGGCTGGATGGCATCACCGACTCGATGGAATTGAGTCTGAGTGAACTCCAGGAGATGGTGATGGACAGGGAGGCCTGGCGTGCTGCAATCCATGGGGTCGCAAAGAGTCGGACACGACTGCGCGACTGAACTAAACTGAACTGAACTGGAGGGGACCGTAAGGAAGACAGCCGCGCTTGTGCTACAAGGCAATTGTGCCTAGATGTGATAGCCCAAACCTCAGAAATCATTTTGGAACCAGTCTAGGAGTGAAGGCAGCTGCAAGGACAGTAGTGTAGAGAAAGTAAGAAGCTGTGCTCTTTTCTGATGTGTTTTGTGTTTTTTTAGGCCAAGACCTGCAGCATGTGGAATCTTAGCTCCCTGACCAGGAGTTGAACTAGTGCCCTCTGCACTGGGAGCATGGAGTCTTAACTGTCGGACAGTCAAGGAATTCCCCAAAAGTCGTGTTCTAGATGATGACACTGAGGCACTGACTCTGCGGGTTCCAAAGCCTGACCTACTTCAGAGTTTCTGGTCATGCGAAATAATAAACTCCTCCATCGTATGAAATACTTCGAGGCAAAGTTCTCTTACATGTACCTAAACACATCCCAGCTCATGCAAAGGGTTACATTTAATGGGCAACCTGCATTTTACATCAGGCACTATCCATGCCACTTCCTATGATTTCTAATGTCTCTGGGTCCAACAATTCAGATATTATCATCCTTATTTTTTTAAGATTTTTTTTTTTTGATGTGGACCATTTTTTAAATCTTTATTGAATTTGTTACAATATTCCTTCTCTTTTAGGTTTTGGTTTTTTGGCCACAAGACATGTGGGGTCTTAGCTCCCCAACCAGGGATTGAACCCACACTCCCTACACTGGAAAGCAAAGTCTCAAACACTGGACCACCAAGGAAGTCCTTATCATCCCTATTTTAAAGATGAAGAAATTGAAACTCAAAGTGGTTAAACAGATTGCCCCAGGTCACACAGCTAATGAGAGACACAGCTTGGATTCAGTATGTGACTGTTGAACTCTAAGTTCACATTCTTTCCAACACATGGCATTGATAAGGAAAATGTCACGCTGAGATAGCACCTCCCAGATTCACTCAGGAAGGCAGTCTGGACTACAGCAACAGCAAGTCCAGACCTTAAATGCTAACTCCTCAGTTCTGGACAGAGCCAAACATCGCCCTCTGCCGTGCAGCCTTCCCAGGCTGGACAGGTCTTGATGTGATTTTCCACTTCTCGCTGTAGAAGGTGTTATTTCTCAATATTATACAAAGGCACCACCAACCTTCAATTATCTCAGTGGGGAAATGCTTCTGCCACCATCTAGCCCTCAGTGTAGGCTCCCTGCTCTGAACCCCCACTGCACTGACAACTGGAACCACACAGGTTAGTGCTGCTGCTGCTGCTGCTGCTAAGTCACTTCAGTCGTATGCGACTCTGTGTGACCCCATAGATGGCAGCCCACCAGGATCCCCCATCCTTGGGATTCTCCAGGCAAGCAGGTTAGTACTAAGGGTTTTCAAATTGATTCAAGCATACCAACCTGCCCCTATCAGCCCCACTGTCTGCTTCTTAAGATCAAATTCTGATGCCAAATTCTTCTCTTGTACAGCTCCTGAATCTAGATAACAAAATAGTAGGCATAACATGAGTCCCTAACATACAGTTTCAGATTGTCTGATCAACAGAAAAAGGCTGCAATAATATCTTTGCAATCACGTCTATATTGGTTTTTTTGGTGCCTTGACAAATTTGACCTGCCTGCCCTCTTTTATACCTCTTCTTTCCTCATGCCTTTGCTCAGTCTCTGTGAAGTCTTTCTTAACAATATCTCCCAACCCCTAAATTAAGTCACTGTGCTTCAGAACACAATGAAGTATATATCTTTCTGCACATATCTTTAATAAAACAAGAAATTTATTGCTTTATGATTATCTGCTCTTGAAAATCTCTTTGAGAATCAGATATGTAAAAAACCACATACTTTCAACTCCCCAAGTACAAATGGCTGGTATTAGTAGAAGCGTAATAAATCTTGAGGCAATGGATAAATACATTTACAATTCAAATGGCACCCAATGTCTACTGTGTTTCTGTAACAGTTATCACAGTTAACACAAACAGTGTATTTGAAACTGTCTTCTCTTTTGGACTGTGAGTTTCCGAGAGCAAGCAATGGATTCTTTTCATCACTATGTCTCTAACATCAAGGCAAGCATTTAAATATTTGTACCTAAATGTGTGACAACTGTCATCTGTTTAGCTAAGCGTTAATTGGGTAACCCATTCCCCAATCAACGACCAATGAATTATTGAGCAATGCAAAGAAATTGCTCTTGAATTAAACATTTACTATACATAATTGGAGAAGGCAATGGCACCCTACTCCAGTACTCTTGCCTGGAAAATCCTATGGACAGAGGAGCCTGGTGGGCTGCAGTCCATGGGGTCACTAAGAGTCGGACACAACTGAGCGACTTCACTTTCACTTTTCACTTTCATGCATTGGAGAAGGAAATGGCAACACACTCCAGTGTTCTTGCCTGGGGAAGCCCAGGGACAGGGGAGCCTGGTGGGCTGCCGTCTATGGGGTCGCCCAGAGTGGGACACGACTGAAGTGACTTAGCAGCAGCATCCATAATCACCTGGCAGAAAATGGTACAAAAATAACTTTTGAAAAACATTGTTGGGACCACTGGTTGATGTCCTAGTCTTCTCCCAGTTGGCAACAGCTCCTTGTCAAGTGGCCAAAGCTTTCCTTGGTGACTTGCAATGCAAGCCTGCAGACCTGACTCCAGGATTTGGGATAAGGTATGGCCTATGAAAATGTATCCTGGGAGCTCAATATGACAAAGTGGCATTTTAAAAAATGCAGATACCTATAATAGTAATAATAATAATATAGATACCCTCTCCCAGAAATTTATTGTTTCCTTCCACTCAAAATGTTCTCCTTTCCCCTACGTTCACCAGGGGTCTCTGGCTAGTTCACGTTGTTTAGCATCACAGGCTTCAGCTCAGGCCTCTTGGAAACTGGTCTGTACAGCTCAGGCTGCAGAAGAGAAAGGTTCAAAGTGGGACAGAGCTTCACCGTCAATTCATTCTGACTGATCTCCTGCCAGAGGTGACGTCCTATCCTCAGGGTTTGGCAGCTAGCCTGATGGAGATAAGAAATGCCAGACTGGGTCAGACCAATGGCCCGTTCAGGCCACAGCACTGTCTGGCAGAGGCATCCAGAGACATTTTGTAGGAAAGAGCTGCACGTGCCTCCTATGAAGTCAGTCATAAAAAATGTGCAAAGCCCCTCTGCAGTAGATCATCCTTGTGGCCCAGCCAACTTCCGTGAGCACCCCCACCCGTTTCCCATTTTATTCAGGTGTCTACCCTCCTCCATGAAGCTCAGAAATAAATCCTTTTGCCTGACGCTAGGTTTCTCAATCTCTGTACCCACCGACATTTTGCACTAGACAGTTCTTTGCTGGGGGGACTCTCCTGTGCCTTGTAGGCTATTTTGCAGTGTCCTCAAGCCCTACATGCTAGCTACTAGTAGCAACATCTACAGTGTACACAACCTGGTTGTGACAGCCAAAAATATCTCCAGACATTGTCCTTGGGGGAGAAAGGGGACAAAACTGCCCTCAGGAAAGAACCACTGCTCTGAACTCACAGTAAGTTTCCTCACTTCCTTCCATGGTTTTATAGACTCGAGTCCCACAGCTGATATAGACGCTACTGGTTCTGCACTGAAATGCCCTCAGATATCCTTACCATTTCAGTAAGACCCATTTGACTTCCAGTAACCAACACCTGCATCTTTGTGGGAGAGCAACTCTGCAGATGTTGACCCCCTGTTGCCTGGAGCTGATCCACCAGGCATACTGCACCCTGGAACAGCCTTTAACTGATGACTAATAGGCATGGGAGTATAAATAGCCCAGCTGCCTCATTCCTTGGTAAGGATAATTATCAGGCATGGATTCTGCATTGATTCCTAGAATTTCCCTGCAGGAATACATTTCATAGAGAACAAACATATGGACACCAAGGGAAGAAAGGAGAGGTGGTAGGATGAATTGGGAGAATGGGATTCACATACATACACTATTGGCATCATGTATAAAACAGACGATTAATGAGGACCTACTGTATAGCTCGGGCTTCCCTGATGGTAAAGAATCTGCCAGCAATGCAGGAAAGACCCAGGTTCGATCCCTGGGTCAGGAAGACCCTCTGGAGACGGGAACAGCTACCCACTCGAGTAATCTGGCCTGGAGAATTCCATAGACAGAGGAGCCTGGTGGGCTACAGTCCATGGGATCGCAAAGAGTCAGATAGGACTAAGCGACTTTTTCACTTTTCACTGTATAGCTCAGAGAACCCTTCTCAGGGCTCTGTGGTGACCTAAATGAGGCAGAACTCAAAAAAAAGAGGGGATATATGTATACGTAGAGCGGATTCACCTTGCTATACAGCAGGAATTAACATAACATTGTAAAGCAACTATGTGTATGAGCATGTGCTCAGCCGTGTCTGACTTTTTGCGACCCCATGGACTGTAACCCACCAGGTTTCTCTGTCCATGGAATTTTCCAGGCAAGAAATACTGGAGTGGGTTGCCATTTCTCCTACTCCAGGGGATCTTCCCAACCCAGGGACTGAACCCATGTTTCTTGTGTCTCCTGAACTGGCAGGTGAATTTTTACCACTGCTGCCATGAAATGGAATCTGTTCAAGTGGCCCACCAGTTCCAAACACGGTCAACAGCAGCAAGAAGGAAGCTTCTCCCACCTGTCCCAAGCACAGTCCCAGACTTCATTTGGATATGTGCGAATGTGTGTCTTGCAACTTGATTGATTTTCTGATGTGCCTGGATAGATCTGTGTCTGCTGAATAGTCCCTCTGTACTGGGAAACAGACAGACAGCTATCAGTGTCCCCAGACGCTAACATACCCCAGCACTGGGGCATGCAGACATGAGCATTCCCTGGAAATGGGCAAGCAACAATCTATCCTCCTTGAGCTGATACTCTAAGTGGCTCAATATATCTTAATCCATAAAGGCTTCTCCTTTCTCCACTTCAACCTGTAAGGTTTTCATTTCCCAAAACCTGTCAACAACGCTTGTCACAGAGGGGCGTCACGATTAGATCGGCATTTATAAAGACTGCATTTGCAGCAGTGGGAAACTCATAACGATGCAGTTTCATTTCTCAGATCACTGTCAAATGCTGAGACCAAAAAAAAAAAAAAAAATCCAAAAACCCTAATGCTGTAAATTCAGCCTTTGCACTGTCATTGGATGAATGACTTACTGTAACAGAGGGCAGTGCCCTTATGAAGTGAAACTTTTGGAACTCAAAGAATTGAACTGTAACAAGTGATATGTATTAGCTGCCGGAGAAAGTAACTTTTTAAAAAGATAACAAAAGGTCCAGCCTAATTTCATTATCTTATCAGCTTCAGTTTCCACTCCCCAAGCACAGTTTGTTTATTTTTAGACTTGTTCCAGAAATATATTTTATTATATGATATGTTAGGGTTGGAGAGAGAGGAGCAAGAAGAAAACAGCTGCAGTAATGACAAAGACTTCCTTCCAAGACATGCCAGTTCAGTAACAGACAGAATTCCAGCACTTTATCATAATTCCCCCTTCCTGGAGAGTAGACAGTACCTGAGCTTCATTTCCCCAAAGTGCACTCCTCAGCGCTTCAATACTGTGCTGAAAGCATACTTATTTTACACTATTCATTTGAGCATACTCAAATGAGCCAAAAAAGAGAGAAAAAAAAAGGTCTAGTCCATCTGTCAGAGTTGGAAGAGAAGGAGGAATATAGGAAGAATTTGTGCATACCAAATAAAAGGAGAATGTTCTGGAAATATTAAATGATCTTATAATCACAAGATGTTAATGATGTATATGAAGCAGAGCCTGCATCCTCCATGGTGCCAAGGATGGGGGGTGGTTAGAGGAGTGGGTAGGGGAAGTGGGAAAAGGGGAGTGGATGAGCTGAAGTAGAACAGAAACGAAAAAAATGAACGTCCGAGGAAAATCTGTAGTCGCACCATATACGGCAATGGCCTCACTTTATAGGTCTTTGTTTTAAGGTAGCTTTTTTGCAATTCAGTTTCCTGCCCTCTTTCCTAGGTGATGAGGCTCAGCTTCTCCCAGTTAGGACAAAATGGAAAAAATGATTTACAGCTATCTTCTGGATAGCAATACAGAAAGCCCACTCAGCTGGTGACCTTGCTCAAGGTATGAATTGCAGAGCAAAAAAGGCAGATCTCAGAGCTAAAATAGCCATGAGCAGCTTTCTTCCTGGAAGCAGAGAGATAGATAGTCAGGTAAGAAGAATATATATAATAAAATAATATGTATATATATATGAATTAATATATATAACTAATGTATACATTGCCAATTACATGGTATATCTCACATAATACATCAAATATCAAGATGAGGGCACACAGTGCTAAGGGAAGTGCAATTCCAGTCTCAGCTCTGCTATGAGCTTTGGGGTTTTAATTCAGTACAAGGAAAAACAACAGGAAACTGAAGTGTTCTTTCCATCCTTTCAAAGCACAGTTTTCAGGAACAGAGAGTGGAGTTGCCAGGTGGGAGGAGAGAACTGACCGGGAGAAACGTTACAGCCAATCCAGAAATGATTGTCCCTGGTGTGTCCTGTTTGATTCAGGGAAGGGAAAGAAAGCTGACCCTAGATTAGTTCCGTCCTTGGATTGTCCTACCACCAAGTTTTCCCAAGTGAGGGGCAGCTGCCCATCCAGCGCTCAGGGCAGCCCCTCCTGGATCTAACCTGGCTTGTCGGAAACCAGCAGCCCCTCTCCCCTCCACCGCACCCCAGATCGGGTCTGGCTGTTCTACTCTCTACCGGTTCTGGAGAACAGGATCAAGTTCTCAGTAGTCCTTGTAACTCCTGCTCTAGATGTCCATCCCCCCGCTGCAGGGGCCAGACCAACCTAATCTCTGTTGCCACCGTGAGAACTGAGTGAGGGCTTTGAACATAGCTGGGGAGGCAAGCGGTAGGGGGTGGACAGAACTGTCTTCCCTTCTGTCTCCATCCGTCACTGCCTCCACCAGGCTCCACCACACCGCCACCAAAGAGTGGGGGAACAAATCAGGGTGTGTTTCACTGCCTATTGTTTCATGTTTTAGTGAACAGTCAAAAGAAGAAAAATAAAGGCCCCCCATCAGAACCACGGGGCCCTCTGGGGTTCAACAGCATCATTCCCGGTACCCAGATCACTCCCCTACATTTCATAGTTTTTTGATCTGGTCCGGCCTCCTTGCCCAGCCTGGGCAGCAGAGCAGGGGCAGCAGGCCGAGGGGCGGGATGATGAATTCAGAAACACAGGATCAGCGGGGAGATTAGGCTGTCAGCCTCGGAAGCGCTTTCCTGCTGAAGAGGAGATAAGAGGGAAAAGGTGAAAGAGAACACTAGTCATGACAGATGGTTTGGGAGATTTGGAAAAGAGAGAGGAGAAAGGGGAAAGGTGTGGGGTGCGGGAGACAGACAGGGTTTAGGAGAAGGGCTGGTGGGGAGAGAAAATGGTCAGCAAGTGGTCTCTGGATGGAGCCTCTGACCTTGAGACCACCCTCCTAGCCATTAGGATGGCTACTATAAAAAAAATTTTTTTTAAGGAGAAAAGAAAAAAGGGTTGGTAGAGATGAGGACAAATTGGAACCCTGATGCACTATTGATGAGGATGTAAAATGGTACACCCACTATGGAAAACAGTATGGTGGTTTTTCAGAACTCAAGAATAAAATTATCAAATGATCCAGCAATTCCACTTCTGAGCATACACCCAAAAGAATGAAAGTAGGGACTCAAGGAAATATTTGTACACCCATGTTCATAGAAGTATTGTTCACGATATCCAAAAAGTGGAAGAAACCCAAGTCCATTGACAGAAGAATGGATAAGCAAAATGGGGTATATATACAAACCATGGAAACACTACTTAGCATTAAAAATGGAGGAAGTACTGTCATGTGCTACAATAAGGATAAACCTTGAGGACATTATGCTAAGTGAAGTAAGCCAATCACAAAAATACTGTATGATTTTACTGATATGTGATACTCACGGTAGTCAAAGTCATGGAGACAGAAAGTAGAGAGATGGTTTCCGGGGGCTGGAGAAAAAGGAAAAGGAGAGTTACTGTTTAACAGGTTCAGAGTTTCAGTGTTGCAGATAAAATGAGTTCTGGAGATGAATGGTAGTAATGGCTGCACAACAATGAAAGTACCTAATCCACTTGAAAAGGGCAGCCCCGGGTACTCAGTATAGAGTCTCCTGTAAGCTGCCCGCTGGGCCAGCTAGTGTTACTGGCTCAGTCGTGTCTGACTCTTTGCAACCCCAGTGGATTGTAGCCCACAAAGCTCCTCTGTCCATGGGATTCTCCAGGCAACAATACTAGAGTACGTTTCCGTTTCCTTCTCCAGGGTATCTTCCCGACCTAGGGATCGAACCTGGGTCTCACATATCGTGGGCAGATTCTTTACTATCTGAGCCAGCAGGGATACCCAGAACTCCTTCCAAAGCCTAGTGTGTCAATATGTTTTTATGAAGACCACTCTATCACAGCTTAATTTTTTATCATTGCAACAACTATACCAGTTTAAAAGTATGCAGAGCAGGGTTTTTCTCCTTTCAGTGTTTTCCTCTCTTTGAATTGTTTCTTCCAGTTAGTAAAAAAATGTTGACACTGCCCCCCTCCCCATGATTAAAATGGTAAATTTTATATGATGTGTATTTCACCACAATTTAATTTTTTTTAAGTGGGTGCAGGAAAAGCAGGGATCAGGGCTGTGTTTGCTCTTTGTACTATGAGGCTATTTTTCATGGTTACAGTCTCTAACCAGAGAAACCATATAAGAAATTCATTCACTAGCTCCCTCATTCTCATCACATCCTTCCTCAAATTTGATGTCTCAGAAGGCTGAATTTGAATCTGTTTTTCAGATTTCATTGCTGACACAACTGCCCGTATGTGGACAGAATTTCAAGCCTTCTTGTTTTATCTTTATTCTAGCTTTCTCTTCCTGCTTTGGCAAGCCTGTTCAAGCAAGTACTCAGGACCGTGCAGACAGGTACCGCTTTAACCTAAGAGTCTCCTTGTGCCTGTCTTCCCTTGAGTGGTACAAATATGCTCTCTTCTCAGAAGTATCGATCAGGCATTTCTGCTCACTCAGCCTGAGCCGAAGACTTAAATGCGAGGATTCCAGCTCTGCTGGTATTATGCATTCTATTAACATTATGTTAATTAACTGAAAAGCCACACATTGATTTTCCTTGAGAGGTTCCAAGGATCAAATATCAATGAATGGACCCAGCTAAGCCTAATTCACTAATGGATTTTTAACCTACGTGGAGAGAAAAGCTTCAAGGGAAAAGTAATTTTTCCATCTGCCAGAAGAAATGCAGAACTTACCTTTTCCAACTGATTTAGAGACTTTCCACATTCTAAGAAATCCAAAAATAATTTCTACACATAAGCCTTATGTTTTCTTTAATTGTTGTAGAAAAGGTCAGATGGAAAGAATCTCAAAGCAAGACCCCTATTTCAATTAATTATGGAATATCCAGGAATTGTGGATCAAAATAAACATATTCGTTGAACCTGAGCATTAGTGTCTTATTCTGACAAGGCTCTTAACAGTACTACATATCAAAAAATGTTTAATGCTTATATTTAGGAGAGTAAAAGGAAAATTCTAACAATCCAGTATAGCACCCAGCTCGTCACTGGGACCCCAAAGTAAATGAAACATGTTTTGTCCTAAGAGGGGACAGTCTAATAAATCAGGGGTTGAGGATCCCTTCAGTAAATGGCAGTAGGTAGAACTGAGTGATGTGACTTTGCAAACGTCTCCCTAAAAACCTCTTTTTACTCAATGCTGACTACAGTATTATCATCATCCCTTAGACTGATTTCCAAGCAGGTTTCCTTAAATCATAGTGAAATGGGAGGTACAAAGAGTAAAACTACCAGTAACAAAATGATAGTTTCTGTGAACTCCCACAATGCAACAGTGCATCTCTAGTCTCACAGTGCCACAGCCCCAGACATCTTCCCTGGTTCAAGAGGAAATTGGACGGGATGGGGACAGAGTAAAGGAAGAAAATAGAGCTTATGCATCTTACATCGAAAACTGGGCAGCATATGTAATAGAAGAAGCAAAGACTTTACAATTATGTAAATATATTTGTAGAAAAACTCCATTACTTCCATCCTAAACTCCAGTACTTTGGCCACCTCATGCGAAGAGTTGACTCATTGGAAAAGACTCTGATGCTGGGAGGGATTGGGGGCAGGAGGAGAAGGGGACGACAAGGGATGAGATGGCTGGATGGCATCATGGACTCGATGGACGTGAGTCTGAGTGAACTCTGGGAGTAAGTGATGAACAGGGAGGCCTGGCATGCTGCGATTCATGGGGTCGCAAAGAGTCGGACACGACTGAGTGACTGAACTGAACTGAACTGAAGGGACAAAAAAAAAGAGGATATTGGGACTTCCCAGAAGCTCCTGGGGGCTTCCCAGGTGGCACTAGTGGTAAAGAACCTGCCTGCTAGTTCAGGAGACACAGGTTGGATTCCTGGGTCGGGAAGACCCTTGGAGAAGGAAATGGCAACCCGCTCCAGTGCTCTTGCCTGGAGAATCCCCTGGACAGAGGAGCCTGGCGGGCTACCGTCCACGGGGTTGCGCAGAGTCGGACATGGCTAAAGTGAGCGCACGCAGAAGCTCCTGCTGCTTCTCAGTGCCTCCTGTGGCTTCAGCAGAGGGGTCTTGCCGTACGTGTGTCACTCCAACCCCAGCTGAGGCCATGTCCTGTCTCCTCTCATGTCAGAGACTACCGTGAATTACCAAAATGTGTTTCCTCTTTCCCCGGGCACAGGCACACTACATTTGCCAGCCTCCTCTCAGGTGCATGGCCCTGGGATTGAGTTCCAGCCAGCAGACCATGGGAAGAAGTGAAGTACCCCGTCCTGGCCTGGCTGACAGAACCTCCCTCGTGATCTCTTGCTCTCTCGCTCTCTCTCCCTCTGTCTGGCAGCTAGTTATTGGTGTCCACAGAACTTGCTGAAGATGCCAGAGCCTCTGTTGGCCTGGATCACTGAATGACTGCCCCGAGCAAGGTCTTCCCTGCCTCTTGCCTCCACGCACCACTCCAGATTCACTACCACTACCTACCAACTGCTCTTAATGTCAACAAAACATGAATCATTACATGAAGCCATGAAATTCAGAGTTTTTTCCTATTTCAGCCAGGGGTATATTTCCTGAAAAGGTAATGAAAGCTTAAGTCTGGGGACCCCTCACGTTCATGGCCCCCTTTAAAGAACCAAGAAAGTTCCCTGGCAGTGATTTCATGTGGTTATCTTTTTTTTCCTAAAATTTGCAAAATTCAAATGTTTTAGTTACAAGTGGAAAAGCCCACGTTCTTTTTCCTCTTTAATTTCCTCTCCATTATATATCACTTTGTCTCCAACAGCATTGGAGTGTCCGGGGGGCATTTTTGGAATCTGGCTAAAGGAAGTTTATTTTGGATTTCATGGGATCATTTATCTGGTTCAAAGTCACTTCCAGGTATATCGAAGTTATTCCTGGCTGAACCAGTATAGAAATGGTTTTCCAGGAATTCTCCTAGTCCCCTCTGTGCCAACCTACCTGGTGTCCAATCATAAAAGAGCAGGACCAGAGGCTCTAACACAGCATGTACAGGTCCTGTGACTCCTGGCATCAGAGCCACGGGTAATAGAGCACAAAGTTTGAAATGTGCCCTGTCAGAAGCTTCTCTGTGGGAATTCCTTCTAATCTTTAGGCATGTAAATGCGTAAGCAGACAATTTGGTTCTCAACAACACCTAGTCAAAACAGAGATTGTCTTTGGTGAGTCTATGCAATTATAAATGTGCCATACCTTTCCTCCCCCTTTTATTATAGAAATCACTCAAAATAAAATCTTTCAGAATTTTTGTTTGTTGAGCACAAGCTGGTAGGAATATTACAAACACTGCATCATTTGCATTGTCTTCATTCTTTTATTCACCCTAACAATCAATAATTGAAAATTAATTCTGATTAACCATTCTAGGGAAAAAAAAGACCAAATTATGTTTTCATTCTCTCTGCAGAACGTGATATTACAAAATCATCGGTAGATGAAGAAGTGATAAAAAAAAATGTATGCCACCCAAGAGAGTAAGGAAAAAAGTCTCAGAGATGTGTCAGGCAGCTAGTAAAAATATATTGTTACATTTCTGGGCTTGTTACTATTTATTAGCTTTTTAAAAATTATTATTCTTTGGAGTATAGTTGATTTGGTGTTAGTTTCTGCTGTACAACAAAGTGAATCATTGATACATATACACATATCCACCAGTTTTAGACTCTTTTCCCATATAGGTCACTACAGAGTACTGACTGGAGTTCCCCGTGCTATACAATAGGTCCTTATTAGTTATCTATTTTATATATTTGTTGTTTTAGTCACTAAGTCATGTCTGACTCTTTGCAACCACATGGGCTGTAGCCCACCAGGCTCCTCTATCCATGGGATTTCCCAGGCAAGAATACTGGAGTGGGTGCCATTTCCTTCTCCAGGGGATCTTCCCGACCCAGGGATCGAACCCACGTCTCTTGCATCTCCTGCATTGGCAGGCGAATTCTTTACCACCGAGCCACCTGGGAAGCCCCATTTCATATATACTGGCACACGTAGTAACATGTCAGTCCCAGTCTCCCAGTTTATCCCCCCTTCCCCCTTTGGTAACCATAAGTTTCTTTTTGACATCTGTCACTCTACTTCCGTTTTGGAAATAAGCTTTTTAAAAGTTTAAGTTATTGGGATTGACCTGCTGCTGCTGCTAAGTCACTTCAATCGTGTCCGACTCTGTGTGACCCCATAGATGGCAGCCCACCAGGCTCCCCCATCCCTGGGATTCTCCAGGCAAGAATACTGGAGTGGGTTGCCATTTCCTTCTCCAATGCATGAAAGAGAAAAGTGAAAGTGAAGTCGCTCAGTCTGTCCGACTGTTAGCGACCCCATGGACTGCAGCCCACCAGGCTACTCCGTCCATTGGATTTTCCAGGCAAGAGTACTGGGGTGGGGTTATTCTAAAAAATAGTCCCTTTTGTGCCAAGTTTCATATTTGTCACTGTGTATTCTTCTCTTAAAGGGCCTCCAACGTTTTATAACCCTCAGGCCCCACTAAGTCCATCCAGGACCCAGCATCCAGCACTGTTCTACCAATGTGCCGCCTTCAGGGCCACCCGGGCCACTGTGTCTCGAGGGGGGCGTGCTGACGATCTCAGGAGCCTAGGGCACCTCCAGGGAGGAACCTGTTTCCCTTGGCCCATGCTCACACTAGTTCCCTCTCTCAGATGCTAGGAGGCAGGTTCTCTGAGGCTGCACAGAAAGCCAGTGCAGAAGCTTCTTTTCATCTGTGCTCGCAGCGATCAGTCCCTCCCTTCTAACCAGCATTCCTGGATCAACACGAGCACCCGTGTTCTAGCTCCCCATCAGACACGGTGCCAGGTGATGCTCTTGGGGGCCAATTTTCAGATTTAATAAAAACCGGTCACCGTGGCTCCCCTGAGCTGTCAGGCAAGCCCAAACCTGGCCAACATGCCAGTTAACCTTCCAGACTTGCCCAAACGTGTCTGGTCACAGCCACAATACCCAGCTCAGATACTTGGCTTCCAGTCTTTCTAGCCAAGATGCACTTCTAAGTAATAAAATCTCATTCAGTCTTGTGAGTTTATGAGTGGGAGTCTTCCCTGTGCTACACACAAGGGAAATAGATTCCGAAATCTTCAGCGACTTTCCCACAATCTCAGAATCTACAAGTCATGGACTAAGTGCCGAAACTCAAACCTTTTGCCTCCTGAACCTATGCTCTGAGCCCTTTCAATCCTTTGAGATTAAAAGCCCTGGTTACAAGAAGGATTGGTCAAGGTGAAGATGCTGAAACATGAGCATGGTTGCTGAGAGTTTTCAGGGGTTTCAGGGCTGTTGTTTTGTTTTTATAAGCAGAGAGGAAAAAAAAAAAAAAAAGAGGTGGCACCTTGCACCAATAGTAACTATGAAATGGGCTATTTCTTCCTGGATCCACTTAATTCTTGACGTGGAGGGAGTTAAATAGATGGCCCCATAATGCTTTTCTGTTTGAAATAATCATCGGTACTACATAACCAGGACAACCAGTTGCGTCTTCTTTTCTCTAACAGTTGTTATTCATGGTACACGAAAGCACCAAAGTGTGTTCAGAGTGGTCATAGCATCAATTTTGTGAACTACAGAAGGAAGAGTGATTCCTAAAGCCATTGTAGAGCATCTGTAAGAGGAGAAATGGGGAAAAAAGATGAGGATCTGACCTTAAAGAGACTGAACTGGTGGGAGGTGGGAGGGGGGTCCATGTTTGGGAGTTCGTGTAAAAAATAAATAAATAAATAAATAAATAAATTTTAAAAAAAAAGAGAGAGAGACTGAACTGCTCTCACAGGCTAGAGGCGTAATCCATGGCAGAGGAGACGACTGTGTCAGAAATATTTCTTAATGGGTCTTTGGTTGAGGAAAGTGAGCCCCAACCCCACCTGCTGCTCCTAGGGGCCAACTGAAAGAAAAGATAAAACTGGAAAAGAGCTGCATTTCTTGGTAAAAAAATAATAGAATTAGGAGCTGTTCACTGATGCGTTGAGAGAAACTGGGGTGAGGTAGGTGTGGGAACCAGGAAGGAGGAAGGAGGTGAAATAGAAGGAAGATCTTGAGGAAAAGAAAGGGGTTTGAGGGGCATCCATAAGCTGAAGTCAAAATGGGAGATGCTGGCCCAGTACGAAATACCCTGAATTAAGAAAAGGCCATGGAACCTTAAGTCAGGGAGGTCTATCATGCACTTTAAAGGTTTTTACTTGCAGTGCCCTCTAATGTTATCATCCACCCCGTCCCTTCCCTTTTCCCTAAAACCTTGGGTCAGGATCTGCTCCACCATCCTTGCTGGGACACTTTGGAGAAAAGGGACTGAGGTTGAGTCCTGCATTAGCAAGCTGATCCAAGAAGAGAGAGGTGTCAGAGCCAAGACCAATGACCAGTTGCAGCCCTGGGAGAGTGAAGCCCCTCAGAAAAGGCAGGCACATCAGAGAATCCTTCTGCAGCCTGTGAGATACTCAAACTGTCTTGCTGCTGCTGCTAAGTCACTTCAGTCGTGTCCGACTCTGTGTGACCCCATAGACGGATGTGTTCAGAGTGGTCATAGCATCAATTTTGTGAACTACAGAAGGAAGAGTGATTCCTAAAGCCATTGTAGAGCATCTGTAAGAGGAGAAATGGGGAAAAAAGATGAGGATCTGACCTTAAAGAGACTGAACTGGTGGGAGGTGGGAGGGGGGTCCATGTTTGGGAGTTCGTGTAAAAAATAAATAAATAAATAAATAAATAAATTTTAAAAAAAAAGAGAGAGAGACTGAACTGCTCTCACAGGCTAGAGGCGTAATCCATGGCAGAGGAGACGACTGTGTCAGAAATATTTCTTAATGGGTCTTTGGTTGAGGAAAGTGAGCCCCAACCCCACCTGCTGCTCCTAGGGGCCAACTGAAAGAAAAGATAAAACTGGAAAAGAGCTGCATTTCTTGGTAAAAAAATAATAGAATTAGGAGCTGTTCATTGATGCGTTGAGAGAAACTGGGGTGAGGTAGGTGTGGGAACCAGGAAGGAGGAAGGAGGTGAAATAGAAGGAAGATCTTGAGGAAAAGAAAGGGGTTTGAGGGGCATCCATAAGCTGAAGTCAAAATGGGAGATGCTGGCCCAGTACGAAATACCCTGAATTAAGAAAAGGCCATGGAACCTTAAGTCAGGGAGGTCTATCATGCACTTTAAAGGTTTTTACTTGCAGTGCCCTCTAATGTTATCATCCACCCCGTCCCTTCCCTTTTCCCTAAAACCTTGGGTCAGGATCTGCTCCACCATCCTTGCTGGGACACTTTGGAGAAAAGGGACTGAGGTTGAGTCCTGCATTAGCAAGCTGATCCAAGAAGAGAGAGGTGTCAGAGCCAAGACCAATGACCAGTTGCAGCCCTGGGAGAGTGAAGCCCCTCAGAAAAGGCAGGCACATCAGAGAATCCTTCTGCAGCCTGTGAGATACTCAAACTGTCTTGCTGCTGCTGCTAAGTCACTTCAGTCGTGTCCGACTCTGTGTGACCCCATAGACGGCAGCCCACCGGGCTCCCCCATCCCTGGGATTCTCCAGGCAAGAATACTGGAGTGGGTTGCCATTTCCTTCTCCAATGCATGAAAGAGAAAAGTGAAAGTGAAGTCGCTCAGTCTGTCCGACTGTTAGCGACCCCATGGACTGCAGCCCACCAGGCTACTCCGTCCATTGGATTTTCCAGGCAAGAGTACTGGGGTGGGGTGCCATTGCCTTCCCCGCAAACTGTCTTATCTGCATAGTAAAGAATGACCACAGAATTTTTCAGAAATGAGAGATGTCAGGAATGCATAAACACAATATAAAATAGCTCACTAATAAGGCTGATATTAGTCTTTGAGTCTTAGCATGAAGTGAAAGACACTATCCAGGAACAGAAGCCCCGAGATCTAAGACTAAAAGCCAGGAACAGGGCTAGTGACAAGGCTGGGATTAACTCAATGATCTGCCTCTCTGGTCACAGCCTTTCCCAGAGCATCATCTGTTGTGGGCTGAATGGTGTCCTCCCAAATTTTATATATTGAAGTCCTAACCCCCAGTACTGCAGAATGGAACTGTATTTGAAGATAGGGTCTTTAAAACAGGTAATTAAAGTAAAATGAGGTTATTAGAGTGGACCCTAATCCAAGGACTCATGCTAAGTTGCTTCAGTCTTGTCTGACTCTTGGTGACTCCATGGACTGTGTAACCTGCCAGCCTACTCTGTCCATGGAATTTTCCAGGCAATACTGGAGTGGGTTACCATGTTCTCCTCCAGGGGATCTTCCCGACCCAGGGATTGAATCCACATCTCCTGCATCTCCTGCGTCTCCTGCATTGCAGGCAGATTCTTTCCCTGCTGAGCCACTGGGGAAGCCCTGATCCAGTGACTAGTGTTCTTAGAAGAAGAAGCGATCAGCACACGGGGAGAAAGCATTGAGGACACGGGGAAAAAGCCATCAACAAGTCAGAGAGGCTTCAGAAGGAAACCCACACCTTAGTCTTATACTTCCAGCTTCCAGCACTGTGAAATAAATTCTATTTAAACCAGCCAGTCTGTTTCACAGAGCAGCCCTAAAACTAATACAGTGCCCCCTCCCTTCTGGTCACTGTTACCCAAGATCAGACGAGTCCCATCCCTACATCCCAAGGTGGTCCCCCCCGAAAACCCTCCAAAGCATGAACAAAAATTCTGAGACAATTTTCACTTTGTGTTTTGAATAATTTGATCCAAACTAAATTTACTCTATATATACAAGGTAACTTTGCACATAAATGTGTGGTTTCAACAAATGAAACCCTATTGTGGACCAAGACCAACAAAAGGAATCCGTGCTCTCTTTTACTCTGACCTCCAGGAAAGCAAAGTATTTGCGTTCTGTAGGAATAAAAAATATTTCTAAATTGCTTTGTATTAATCATACCAAGATATTTTGCATTTCATTCAATATTTGATTCTATATTTCTAGGGATTTTTACATGGCACCTGATGGTGTGAAAGCTGGCAGCCTGGAGCCATTGTGGAAGAGTTGGCAGGACATTCTTAGGTCATGTTGCTTTTAAGGTATTTGTAAGTTTACAGTCAGTACAACTGATTTCTACTCTTCAGAGTTAACCTAGTGAATTATTATGACCTTCGGTCTCTGTCAGTATCAAAAAAGCACTATGAAAACAAGAGGCTGCCCTCAAAACTCTGTGCATGCACAGCTCTGTTACTCTTGGTTTAGTCACTAAGTTGTGTGCAACTCCTGCAACCTCGTGGACTGTAGCCCACGAGGCTCCTCTGTCCGTGGGATTTCCAAGGCAAGAATACTGGAGTGGCTTGCCATCTCCTCCTCCAGAGGATCTTCCTGACCCAGGGATTGAACCCACATCTCATGCATTGTAGGCAGATTCTTTACAGCTGAGCCACTGGGGAAGCTCCATGTACATCTCTTAATTGTATCCAAAAGGCGACATAATACACGACTTGGAAAAGGTATCAGTTGTCACTTCTGTCTGAAAAACTTTGGTTCCACTTATAGGCGTGTATACAGCTGACCCTTGAACAACACCAGTTTGAATCACAGCAGGTCTACATACACGTGGATTTATTTTTTCACCAAATACATACCATAGGACCACGTGATCTGGGGTTGGTTTAATCCATACATGTGGAACCTTGGATAGGGAGGAACCAGATCCAGAGGGCTGACTATAAAGTTATACCCAGATTTTCAAATACATGGGGTGGAGGTCATCAGTGCATCAACTGCACTCAAAAGTTTTGCCACCCCCCAATTATAGGCATCCCAAACAGGTGATCTTTCCTTTCTCTTCTGATTGCTCTTTCAGAATGAATGCATATGGCAGACCCATGTTTTAGAGTTTCCTATCTGATTTCCTGGGTACTCAAAGTAAAGATTTCAACTTTTTCAGACTCATTTTCTCCTCCCCTACACCGACTCTGGCAGTGTTGAACAAAATGGCAATCAAATCCAAAGAAATGCAAAACTAAATGGTGATACAGAAAAAGCAAAACATAATATATCTTTATCTCAGAAACAAAATTATTTTCTAGACCCGTGCTTCTTAAACATTAATGTTCATAGGAAGGTGTTGTAAATTGCTGTTGGAGGACGCAAAAGTGCTTACCAAACTGAAAACCTATCTTCAGACCAAAAAATGAGGGAGGCAGTTCCATGTAATCATTGGATCCATTTATTGTAGAGCAACTCACTCACAGGATAGGCCTGGGAGGGCAAGGATTCAGAAGCATCCACAGCTGCACCCCACACCAACAAGTGTCCACAGGGACAATTTTATAGTTAACCTAGGGTATAAGGTATGTGCTTGGAAGTAGTATGTGCATTCCTAAGTCAAGATGTATGTGCTTGGAAGTAGTATGTGCATTCCTAAGTCAAGATTTATGAATGGGTAACTAGTCTTGTGGGTGCTGCGAATACCTCAGCAAAGGTCTTCATCATTGTTTGGGGACTAACAGAGCATTGAGGCCACCTGGCCCTAACAATCATTAAATAATATCTATTAACTACAAAGCCCTTCAGGACAGAGAAGTGATTTGCTACACAGTATAGTCCTGGGTCAGGTGAGTGGAATGACAGAAGGGACTGCGCTGGGCCAAGATGGCAGTAGTTATGCTAACAGCCATTCAGTTGCAGACCAGAGGGGCTCTGGAATGGGTCCTGAGATTCTGCATTCTGTATGAAAAGCTCTAAGGTAATGCTGATGCTGCTGATTTATGAAACACTTTAAGTAGCAAGATTCTAGATCTTTATTTCTAGATCTATAAAAATGTAACTACACAAAGTATTAGAACAATGTAGGAGAATATTTTTTTAATTGGAAGGTCAGAGTTTCTTTCCATAGTAGGTTTAAAGAAAAAGGCAGTTAGGTTTAATGCATAAAAATTTAAACTTCTGTACAATGAATACTTCTGTATGATGAAGTGAAGGAAAGTAAAGAAACTGATAGCATATTTCCAACATATATAACAAAACTTCCTATTCAGAATAAATGAAGGACTCCTTGAAATCATAAGAAAAGATTGAAATCACAGAAGAGTTACAATTTAGCAATAAACATGTGAAGTTGCATCAACCTTCTAGTAAGGAAGGAAATGCAGATTGAAACCACGTGAGGTATTTTCTATTCACCTGGTTGTCAGAAATTTAAAACAGTGCTTTTTGGCATTTTATAAGCTGTCATTGTTAATTTTAAGGCAATACAGCTCCAAAAATAGGTATTTTGTTTAATCATAGATTCCAATTTAAAGATGAGGAAACGGATGCCCAGAAACATGAAACAATTTGCCCAAAATTACTTACTGTAGTAACTATTTAGAACTGTGGCCTCCTAGCTGGCTGTTTAGTTTTGGAAATCAGAGATGTTAGAGTTAAAAATTTCAATGGCATGCTGCAATCCTTAACAGAAAGACTTACCATTCTATCCCATTTATCATTGTTGGAAATGACATCAGTGCTTTATTTTCTATAATAGATGATGAAAATGTAGAATTCAATTTTGCTTTGATCATATCTTTCTATGTATATTCATGGTATGATATATGTACACATATAAACAACTGAGATCATACCATGAAATAACTGTATAAAACATTACATAAAAATATATATTAACATTATGTAAAAATACTTTTAGGGAATTCTACGGTGGTCTGGTGATTAGGATTCTGAGTTTTCACTGCCAAGGGCCTGGGTTCAATTGTTGGTTGGGGAACTAATATCCCACGAGCAAAATTTTTTTCACTAGTAAGAAAATACAATTTTAATAATTCCTTAATGGATCATCATATGGTGGAATATGTCGTAATTTATTCAACATGTCCCCAGAATTGAATGATTGGTCATTTTCCCCTCTTGCTTGCTGCTGCTGCTGCTGCTAAGTCATGTCCGACTCTGTGCAACCCCATAGATGGCAGCCCACCAGGCTCCCCCATCCCTGGGATTCTCTGGGCAAGAATACTGGAGTGGGTTGCCATTTCCTTCTCCAATGCATGAAAGTAAAAAGTCAGAGTGAAGTTGCTCAGTCATGTCCAACTCTTCGCGACCCCATGGACTGCAGCCCCCCAGGCTCCTCCGTCCATGGGATTTCCCAGGCTTATGCTAGTCTAAAAACCATCTTGACAAACAAGTACATCTGTTAACAATTTGGTCATTATTTCCTTGGGAGAGTTACTGAAAAGTAGAATGTGAATCAAAGGGCTGAAATAGTTTTAAATCTTTTGATACATGTCAGCGAGTTCCTATCCAGAAAGATTATGCCAGTTAAGGTGGCTCAGACGGTAAAGCGTCTGCCTGCAATGCGGGAGACCTGGGTTTGATTCCTGGGTCAGGAAGTTCCCTTGGAGAAGGAAATGGCAATCCACTCCAGCACTCTTGCCTGGAAAATCCCATGGACGGAGGAGCTTGATAGGCTACAGTCCATGGGGTCGCAAAGAGTCGGACATGACTGAGCGACTTCACTCACTCAAGGCACACACTACTATTGTTATCAATATTGTGTTTTTAAATGAATAATGTGATTACAAAAAAAATCACTTTAAATGTTTAGTTTGTTAACCATGAGTAAAGCTAAACATTTTTTCAGGTTTATTAATAGATCTATATTCTGTCTATGAAAAATTTCCATCCACTTCCTCGGCCCTTATGGGGGTTGGGTCTCAGTGTCTTTTTTTGCCTGTATCGGTTCAGTTTAGTTGCTCAGTCGTGTCTGACTCTCTGTGAACCCATGGACTGCAGCACACCAGGCCTCCCTGTCCATCACCAACTCCTGAAGCTTGCTCAAACTCATGTCCATTGAGTCAGTGATGCCACCCAACTATCTCATCCTCTGTCGTCCCATTTTCCTCCTGC
>SJYX01001387.1:381651-394842 GCA_006410675.1 Oreotragus oreotragus
CTGTTGTTCCATGTCCAGTTCTAACTGTTGCTTCCTGACCTGCATACAGATTTCTCAAGAGGCAGGTTAGGTGGTCTGGTATTCCCATCTCTTTCAGAATTTTCCACAGTTTATTGTGATCCACACAGTCAAAGGCTTGGGCATAGTCAATAAAGCAGAAATAGATGTTTTTCTGGAACTCTCTTGCTTTTTCCATGATCCAGCGGATGTTGGCAATTTGATCTCTGGTTCCTCTGCCTTTTCTAAAACCAGCTTGAACATCAGGGAGTTCACAGTTCACGTATTGCTGAAGCCTGGCTTAGAGAATTTTGAGCATTACTTTACTAGCGTGTGAGATGAGTGCAATTGTGCAGTAGTTTGAGCATTCTTTGGCACTGCCTTTCTTTAGGGTTGGAGTGAAAACTGACCTTTTCCAGTCCTGTGGCCACTGCTGAGTTTTCCAAGTTTACTAGCATATTGAGTGTAGCACTTTCACAGCATCATCTTCTTGGATTTGAAACAGCTCAACTGGAATTCCATCACCTCCATTAGCTTTGTTGGTAGTGAAGCTCCCTAAGGCCCACTTGGCTTCACTTTCCAGGATGTCTGGCTCTAGGTGAGTGATCACACCATCGTGTTTATCTGGGTCATTAAAATCTTCTTTGTATTGTTCTTCTGTGTATTCCTGCCACCTCTTCTTAATATCTTCTGTTTCTATTAGGTCCATACCATTTCTCTCCTTTATCGTGTCCATCTTTGCATGAAATGTTCCCCTAGTATCACTGATTTTCTTGAAGAGATCTCTAATCTTTCCCATTCTATTGTTTTCCTCTATTTCTTTGCACTGATCACTGAGGAAGGTTTTCTTATCTCTCCATGCTATTCTTTGGAACTCTGCATTCAAATGGATATATCTTTCCTTTTCTCCTTTGCCTTCCACTTCTCTTCTTTTCTCAGCTATTTGTAAGGCCTGCTCAGACAGCCATTTGCCTTTTTGCATTTCTTTATCTTGGGGATAGTCTTGATCACTGCCTCCTGTACAACATCATGAACCTCTGTCCATAGTTCCTCAGGCACTCTGTCTATCAGATCTAATCCCTTGAATCTATTTGTCACTTATATTTAGAATATTCATTTTTGTCCATCATATTTATGGCAAGTATTTCCCCACCTTTTGCCTGTTTTTTCTTTCTCACTGAGGAGCTTTTCTGCAAGGCCAGTAATTCTATACTTTTTGATTTGTAACAAATTCTTCTCCAGTCCCAGTGCTACCATGGCAGGTCCAGGCTCTCATGATCTTAATATTAAATAGCAAGAGTCTTATAATGACCTCCTGTTCCACACTTTTCCTCCCAAACCCATCCTGCTGGAGAGCAACAGGTTTCTCATCCTAAAACCTGTTCTGAATCGTTATACATGTGAAAGGAGACAGCTTGCTTGCACACAGTGTAAATGAGTTCATGCTGATGAGCCTGCATTTGCCTAGAGAGAGAATCAATACCTTCCCTAGCCTTATCCAGATCAGAAAAAAGATAATTACTTAATTTCTTCTGGATACCTCTATTAAGGACTCACATCCAGGCTATTCTCCTCCCAGGTTTATTTTAAGCAGATTTTTTTTTTAATCTGTCTTTATTTCCAAATCCACTTATTGTCTGGTCCAAAGAAGTTACCAGTTCCAATCAAGTGAAATTTGCTCCTGACTTAAAACCTTTGGGGCTTCCCCAGTGGCTCAGCAGTAAAGAATGTGCCTGCAGTGCAGGAGATGCAGAGGTGCGGGTTTGATCCCTGGCTCAGGAAGATCCCTTGGAGAAGGAAATGGCAACCCAATCCAGCATTCTTGCCTGGAGAATCCCATGGACAGAGCAGCCTGGCAGGCTACAGTCCTTGGGATCACAGAGTCGAATGCGACTGAGCACATAAAACCTTTTGTTTCTTGATCACTTCCCCTCAGACAGCATGGGAGCCTTGCTCTGCCCTGAGCTACTCTTTTCTCAAATCAGTGTTTTAACTCAACTCCTGAATAGCTAGACAGCGAGGCACGTGTCTGTGTTTCCCCCCATCCCTCCTCGCTACTCTTGAGAGCAGACCATAGTTATCTGTTTCACCAAACACCAGAGACACACTGTCTCCTTCAGAGGGTCATCTCTAGGTCATTCTCATGAAAGGAGGGGCTTAAGTTGAAGTGAATGTGACAGTCTGAGGTCTGGTCGTGAAATGAGATGTGAGTCCCTGGGGTCAACTCACCAGGGTGCCTGCAAGTGTCTAGAGAAGCAAGAAGAAAGTCTCTTCAAGGACAGAGGTGGAGTCAGCTGCCCGGGTCCCTTAGACTGAGGGCCCCCTCCTCTGCAGCCTGTGAACTTTGCTTCTCTGGAGACAGTGTCTGAAGGGGTCGTAACCCATTCTCTCACCACGAAAGACACAGACTTTTTCCAGCTCCCAGAAGAGTGTGGGGCAGGGGTGTGAGTCTCCTTTGAGTTCATTGCCCTGTGTCTTCTCTCTCTCTGCCCCCTCACAACTTGGTGAGGGCAGGGGCTATCTGACGAACGGATCTGAGTCCTGTAACCTTCTGAAAATGCTAATGCGTGAGACAAGGGCCCCAGGAAGCATCAAAAAGCTGACGTGACTAGGGATGTGTCTGAACCTGTGCAGAGGGATGTGGTATATTTATCAGGCAATTTTCCAAGCATGCTGGGTCTCCTTGAAGATGCTACAGGCTCAGGAGCTCCTGGATGTCACGAATCTTGCGTTTAATGGCAAGATTATTTTCAGTTTAAGTCTCTTTTGCTTCACTGTCTTCTGCTACAGGTTGTCCAAACAGGCACAAATCTGCTTTTTCTGTGGAGATTGTTTCTGGAGGAAGGAGTAGGAATGGGGCAAGAAAGGCAATAACTAACTTCTTTAGCTCCTCCTTGCTTTATATATTTTGCTCGTTTTCTACCTTTGCTCTTTCCTTGATTTAACCATTTCCTACTATCTCACAATAACTCACAGAATGAGAACTGAGAAGAGCCCTAAGACCTGACCCCCTCATTTTGCAGATAAGAAAACTGAAGTCCAATGAGGAGAAATGAGTTGCCTAAGGTCACACCTGTACAGGGTGGAGATCCCCCCAGACAGACTGCTCTTACCCGACCCAGGTTACCTAGTGACCAGCACACCTCCCCACGCTCTCCGCTGTTCTCCTTTCCCTCAGCACTTGGAGGTCCAGATGGCCCAGACATCCCTACAGCACCTGCGATGGGATGCAGTCCTTCTCTGGCTGTTCCACAAATACGATCAAAAACAAACTCACATCTTTCAGATTGTTCAGAAATTCTCCCACCCTGCCCCCTCAGGTCTCTAGCTTGTATTGGGTCCCAAGAATTACATGTGGTCCTCAGGAAGGGCAGTGCTTCTGCACACAGGTTTTATTTCCCCAGTTAGACCACAAGAAATGGAAGCATTCTTCCTTCCCTCCTCTTCAAGCAGAATTTAGTCTGATGGGTGAATTGAAATCTGCAGTGAAAAGAATCCAAGCAAATGAACTCAGACCACTGCACAGAGGAGGGCGTACAGGAGGGGGATGATGAGAAGTGGGGGTGGCTCTCTGTAGGGACCAAGAAACAGGAGGGTGTGGCTCCAGCTTTGCTAACATAGGCAGAGATTCTCCTTTGTGAGTTGCTGTCCTCACAAAGATGGTTTTGGCTTCACCTGATAGACATTTTTCTCAGCCCTCCACCTCCATCCTGGGGCTGAATCCGACAAAGCACATGAAAGGCATACTGGCATACCAGGACTCGAGGATTCCCTATCCTGGAAACAAATCCAAGGCTGTTGCATCCTGTGGCCAAAGCACAGCCTGAAAAAAATGCTGCCTGATCACCCCATCTCATTCTGTTCAGGCCGCTGGACAGAGCACTTGCCAGCTCCAAACTCACTTTTTGTGCAAAGACTCAATACACCTATTGAGATCATGTCCAGGAATGGCCTTTCCTTCTGCTGCCTCCAGGCAGAAAGCCCAGCAGACTCTGTTTTGTGAGCTGAGCCCCAGACAGGGAGAACCAGGACACAGGGAGACCGCCCCCTCCACCCGCCCCGCATCTGCATTCATCTCTCTTGCTTTGCGTCCTTGTCCTCCACCACAGTAGTGTCCCATTTACAGAGATCCCCCTGGGCACAGCACTGCTGAGTCCTGAGAGAAACAGGATAAAGAGAATGGGCACTTTGAGTCATGGTAGGATTTCCAAGGAGCAACGTCCAGAAATCTTGTGTAAACGAAAGCATCTAATCACCAGGTACCACTGGCAGGCATCTTTCTGAAGGGGGTCTTCTGCTTTCAGCCTGCATGGAAACTGTTTTTACCACCTAATCGCTCCAGTATGTATAGTTGAGAATGGCCTGGAGTCTACTTGGTATTTATTTGGTTGTTGGAATTTTGGTGAATTCCCTGTTTGTATTGATTTATATTCCTTCTCACCTCCTCCTTCTCTGTAGCATCACTGCCTCCCAGTTTTCAGCGTTAAAGACACATCTTTATTCATAGTCATATGAACACATACAAATGTTTATAAATACACATAAGAATTTTCCTTTTTGTATTTTTTTTTTTTTACAAAAATGAATTCATACTAGGTTAGTTTCCTTGCTATTTGATTTCTCGCTTAGCAATGTATGATAAACATCCCCCCTGGTGAATGGATATAGTTCTCATTATATTCTATGGTTGTGTGTTCATCAACTCATTCAGTCATTTCTCTGCTAATGATAACTGAGGTTACTTGCAGTATAAAAGGGCTTCCAGTCGCTCAGCAGTAAAGAATCCGCCTGCAACACAGGAAACAAAGGACACATGGGTCCAATCCCTGGATCTAGCAGACCCCCTGGAGGAGGGCATGGCAACCCACTCCTGAATTCTTGTCTGGAGAATCCCATGGACAGAGGAGCCTGGCAGGTTACAGTCCGCGGGGTCACAGAGAGCCAGACACGACTGAGCGACTGAGATGCGACACTGCAAGAAACACCACAATGAACAGTGTTGCTGAAAAATCCTTGTTTCCATGTCCTTAAAAGTCGAATTTTGTGTCTATAGAATAGCTTCCTAAGAATGGCATTCCTAGGCCAGTTACATGTATTTTAAAGTAAAAGTGATTAGTAGGTATATTTAAAATGATGTATTTTAAAATGCATGTAATTGTAATCGAAATAAATGTTGTTAGATTGTTTTCCACAAAGGCTATGGTGTTTCCACTCCCACCAGCAATAAATGAATGCCCCTTTCCCCGTTTTCTAACCAGCACTGAGTTTTAGCGCTGTTTCTTAACTTCTGGCAAATAGTTGAGTGAAAAAAATTTTAATTACGCTGGCACATCAATTTGCATTTTCCTGATTACTAAGAAGATGGCTCATCTTTTCACTAATTTATTGGCTATTTGGACGTTTTCCCTGTAAATTGTCCACTCATGCATGCCCTTTGAGGTATGTTCCTTCTATTCCTGCTTTCTGGAGAGTTTTTATCATAAATGGATGTTGAATTTTATCAAAGGCCTTCTCTGCATCTATTGAGATAATCATATGGCATTTATTTTTCAATTTGTTAATGTGGTGAATTACATTGATTGATTTGCGAATATTGAAGATCCATTTTTCTATTGAGATATTAAATTTTTTTTACAAGTGAGTATGAGCACTTATATATTTTGGACGTTGACCCTATGTTATAATTTTCACAGCATGTAATCTATCATTTGCCTTTCTTTTGTCTTATAAGTAAAGGTAATCTAATATATGCTCATCTTTTCTTTCAAAGCTCTTAGTTCCAGGTACTATTCTAAATACACAAAAACCCAGGAGATGGGTAATCTTTAATTCTCACAACAGCTCAGTGAGGTAGATAGAATTGCAGTACAGAGAGGCAAAGAGACTTGTCCCAGCCATGCATCTGTTAAATAATAGAACCGAGGCTTGAACTCAGGCAGTAGGGTTCCAGAATCTTCATTTCTCTGTCATCCTGCCTCTTCCGCAGTTTTTACTTGGAATTAACCATTTTCTTCATTTCCATCTGACCCATTTCTGGATACCCTGCTTTTCCATTTATCCCCAGGGGCTGCTACTGGCACTGGGATGGAGGAGCCTGGTGGGCTGCCATCTATGGGGTCACACAGTCAGACTCAACTGACGTGACTTAGCTGCAGCAGCAGCAGCAGCTACTGGTGGTGTTGTTTGTACAGTTCTTCCTGTATGTGTCCTACATGTGTCATGAGTTGCTTTTTGCTATTTGCTAAGAACCTACCATGTGCCTTGGATCAGTCAGTGCTTTACATGTATTGTCTCATTTATTCTCACAACATCCGTATCATGTAGGCACTGGTGTTACCTCCATCTTTCAGCTAAGAGACCCAAGGCACAGATGCAGTGTCGGGGCACACAGGTAATAAGTGGCAGGGAAAAAAATTCAAACCTGAATCAGCCTGATTCCAAATACTGCTCTGAGCCAGGCCTCTACACTCTCCCAACTTGCAAAGCTAGAGAACGCTCTAGGGGTTACCATCTGAAAGAAACTTGGCAAAGGCAGACCTGAGCCTCTCTTGTCAACCAGCTTCCTCGCCCAAGGGAGCAGCATTGCACCCTCCTGTGCCGCCCAAGCAAGAGGCCTGGGGTGACTCCAGGACTGCTCACCACCTCCTTTCTCCAAGTGCACTGCTCATGTGCCGTGAAACCCCTCTGCTGTTTCTTCCTCTCCTCTCACAGAGCTCAAGTCTTGGTTCCAGAGCCTGGCACATCTGCCCTACATGGTCAAAAGCTACCTCTCCCTGCAGTTACCTAAGAAATGTTTTTGTTCATGATGGTGCTGTATGACCAAGTAATATTTATTTATTTCCCTAGTGGCCGCTTAGGCAAGAGTACTCTACTTTTTTCACTGGCATGATTTCCCAGGAAACATTTTATTTCACAAGTAGCAAAACTGGAGGATAAAGTCTCACCTGGATGAGACATTAATCCATAATCTGGATTTCTTTAGTACTTAGCTAGTTAAGATAATTTTGTAAAAATTACTGAGTCTTTCAAGAAGTTACCCTTCTCACATAGCAAGTATTACAGAGTTAATTCTATAAATGTGTGCAATCAGGACACACTCATTTTTTTTTTAAATCTCATAAGCACAAGCAGAATAGTTTTCACATCTCTTTATCACTAGATGTTATCACTAGATGTCCTTTTTTCTTTCTACTTATCTAGAGTCTTACACAAAAATTCATAAACAAATACTTGAAAATTCCCAATGGAAGCACATTAAATGGTTTTACACTGAGAACTTGAACAAACTGGAATTTACACCCATATTTTCACACCCAAAATTTCAGTTGTTCTGAACAAATTCCAACAATTGTAAGACCTTTGGAATGAAAGGAGTCAAAACTGAAACCTTGGACTTTCATCGTCCGCATTCAATACGGATTCCCTTAGACTTGAAAAAAAAAAACAAACCCCACTCTATGCATAACGGTCCCATGGCTTTTTATCTGATGCTAATCGGCAGGGACACGCCTGGCAAGCCCAGGAGTATGACCCTTACACCTCAAGGACAGGCCCAGTGACCTCCAGGCCTTCTCTAGGCAACTAGCACAAACATTCAAAAGACTGTTCTTTTCTGGACCTGTTCTTTTAACGTATAATTTTACTCACTTACTTACTTTCGGCCGTGCTGGGTCTTCCTTGCTGCACGGGCTTTGCTCTAGCTGGGGAGAGCACAAGCTGCTCGCTAGGCGTAGCGCCCTGGCTTCTCCCTGCGGTGGCTTCCCTTGTTGCAAAGCTCAGGCTCTAGGGCTCAAGCGCTTCAGTAGTCGTGGCACGTGGGCTCAGCAGCTGAAGTTTCCAGACTCTAACGCACAGGTCCAATAGATGTGGTGCACATGCTTAGCTGTGAGATCTTTCTGGATCGGGGATTGAACCTGTGTCTCCTGCACCAGCAGGCAGGTTCTTTACCACTGAGCGACCAGGGACGCTCTAGACCCTTATTATTATTTCTTAATGGCTCGTTTTTAAAAATATATTTATTTTAATTGGAGGCTAATTACTTTACAATATTGTGGTGGTTTTTGCCATACATTGACATGAATCAGCCAGGGGTGTACATGTGTTCCCCATCCTGAACCCTCCTCCCATCTCCCTCCCCATCCTTTTTTGGATAAGAAAGCTGTGGTACATATACACAATGGAATATTACTCAGCTGTTAAATAAACCTACTATTTTTGATTTGTATTAAGGCTAAATATACACGCTGCTGCTGCTGCTAAGTTGCTTCAGTCGTGTCCGACTCTGCGATCCCATAGACAGCAGCCCACCAGGCTCCCCCATCCCTGGGATTCTCCAGGCAAGAGTACTGGAGTGGGGTGCCATTGCCTTCTCCAATGCATGAAGGTGAAAAGTGAAAGTGAAGTCGACCAGTGAACCTTAAAAGTACAAAAAACCTACTTGAATGATAATAATAAGCAGTAACCAAACCAATAAAATTGCTAGTTTATTCTCACTCACAGGCCTTTAGAAAATGACATTGTTGTTTCCATTTCAGGTTTGAATGTCAAGTGTTATGTTTCATACCAGAAGCTGAAATGAATGAATGACTGCTTTTGTGATGGAATCCACTCTGCATTCTCCCTTCTGAGCCTGAAATCCCCTCTATAGCTCTTTGAAGAGGTGGTCTCTTCTTCAGGTGGGCTTGAATTCTTCTAGTGACAGAGACTTTATCACCTCATTATTTGTCACAGTTGAGTGAGTTATCATTTACCTTCTCGTAATCCTGTTGTGGTTTAGTCACTAAGTCGTGTCCAGCTCTTTGAGACCCCATGGACTGTAGCCCACCAGGTTCCTCTGTCCTTGGGGTTTCCCAGGCAAGAATACTGGAGTGGGTTGCCATTTCTTTCTCCAGGGGATCTTTCTGCCCCAGGGATCAAGACTGCCCCTGAGTCTCCCACATTGTATTTACTGCTGAGCCACCTCGGGGTAAAAAATAGGCATAGTCTTTCTCCCACATGAGAGCCGGCATGTGCAGGCGGGTTCAGTTGTGTCTGACTCTTTGTGACCCCATGGACTGTAGCCCACTGGAGTCCCTGGGATTCCCCAGGCAAGAACATTGCAGTGTGTGGCCATGCCCTCCGCCAGGGGACCTTCCCGACCTAGGGATTGAACCTGCATCACCTGCCATCTCGTGCATTGCAGGCGTGTCCTTTATCCATCGAGCCACCGGGGAAGCCCAAGAGCCTGCATAACTGGTACCGAAAGAATAGCAGCATTTATACCTAATGATGAAAAAACTTAATGGGCTTGTTTAAGGTTATTTCGTGGTAATGTCTTAGAGAAACAGAGGATGAGGCCATTAGTCCACAAAGATGAACAGGAAGTTCACAAAGGTCCATGAAGGTCCACAAGGACCCATGAAAGCTTCATGTGTCTCAGGATGTGGCTCCGCTGGTGTGTTTTGCTCTGTGATGGATATAGATGCAGGCTCTAATGTCTTCTCTGTGGCTCGGACTTTCTCTTCCTGTCTCTCTTACTTTTCCCGAGACACTCTTTCTCTACTCCATTTTCCTCCTTTTTCTTTCCTCAATCTCGAACTTTTAGAAAAACTGAAATTTAACATAAAATTTTAGTTAATTGCGCTTAGTGACAAAATTTTGCATAGTCTGATCTTAATGTATGAGTGATTTTCTCCTTTAACAAGTTAAATTTTTAAAGGGTGAAAAATAAAGTCACAGATTTGTTTTTCTTTGTAACTGTACAAAGAAACTCTATAAATACACCTTAAAAATTAATCTAGAAAACCAACTACAGTGCGCAAGATGGAAAACTAAGCAGATGTGGGGAGAGAAATGGGCACAAGAGTTTCCACTGAAATTTTATTTAACTCCTTTTTGGTGCAAGGCATGAGCAGTAATGATCTGCAGGGTCCAGAACCCCAGCCTGCTGACCTGGATGCAACTGCCCGCTTCGTGCCTATGGCCTAACAGCCACTCAGGAGCACTGTAAGGATAACCAGGGACCCACCTGCTGGGCTTTGAGTTTATCAGATAGGAGAATTCCTATAAATACCAAGTAGAAGTAGAATGAATAAATCACACTCCTTGCCTGTTTTTCTGTTTTCTGCAAAGTTAGTGAAAATTTTTTGCTAACTATCATGTCCTTTATATTTCTGGAAATCCAGCTCATAGTATATCAGTGCAATATTTATAAAGTTCATTTATCAGATATATACATTTAGAAATAGTCACTAAAACAATTCATTAATATTTAAACAGAGACAAATGGTACTTATTCATTATTCATTTAATTATTTACTTTATTAAAATTTAAAAATGAAAAAAAACTACCATTTTTTTCTTTGCCATAATGCTCTTATAAATCTAGATACCATAGAGGATGTAAAATATAGACAGAGTGTGTATTTTCATAGATTATTAGTTGAGACATCTTGTATCTTTATAAGAAATTCATGAGAATGTACAGAGATCTTTACCACTCATGAGACAATTTGGCCTAAATCTGTCTTCAGTACCCAAAACCAAAATATTTCCCCAAATCAAGATTCAGTTTGTGAAGGGAGATCTGGAATTCAAAGCAAAGTAAGAAAATGGAAATATGTAAAATGAGTTGAGGCTAAAAATCATTAAAATGGAGGGATTTTGACAACGACAACAACAAAAAGATGTGGAAAACAGAAAGCATAAGCTGTTTGATAGCAGGCTTTGATGCTGAATTTATAGGATGTAAACTGCCCGGCACATAAAGTTAATGAGAATAAAATATTCCCTAAGCCACCCTCCAAGAGTCATAGGTGAAACAGGACTGGGAGAAAGCATAGCAGCATCAAACCAGCCTTCCAGGAAGTATGGAATAAGTCAGAGATGAAATGAAATGCCTGTTTTCCAGCTGTCTGGTTCCTGGCTCCAGCAAGAGAAACAACTCTTTTTACCTCAAAAGGCCCAGCGAGCTGCAGGATGAGCAATGCCCAGCTTCTTTCAAGCCAGAGCATCCTTCGGGCCGCCTTGACCCTCTCTTTCCAGTTAGAACTGGAAATGCACCGGGCATTTGCTTTGCTGATACACACTGCTTGGTGAGGCATCCAGACCCTGAGATGGAACCAGGTAGGCGATGGATAAACTGTCGCTGGCTGCAGGTAGGCGCATCTTTTTATCACAGTGAGTTGTAAGAAGTGTTCCGTTGGGGGGTGTGTGTGTGTATTTAATGGTTTAACTATAAGTATTTCCCACAAATCTCCAAAATGAAATCACACTCATTAAAATAGTAAAAACAAGAGATAAGAACATTCTATAACCCGTCAGTCAATCCAAAAAGGATATTAACACTAAATATATATATATATACACCATGTATATATACATATATACACCTATATTTGTATACACCATGTTCAGATTTACAACTTTTTAACAAAGTAGATACTTTGATAAATTTTCATTTTACCGAGCTTATGGTTGATTTGAGTTTAAAACAGTGACATCCAATTTTAGAAGCATGTGTGAAATAGCTTCTTTATACCAGGTGTGTGCTCACTGGTATCCTCTCTGCACTGCATGCTCCATGAAGCTGGGGGCTAACCTTGCAGATCCAACCCTGGTGGGATGCTTAAAGAACCAGTCACTCCACTAGGAGGTCAGTAATCATTTATCTCACTTCATACTCATAAGGCTTTAAGTAGGTGACTTTTAATCTCCCTTTTATAGATAAACAAGTTCAAAACAGTTAAATGTAATTAGTCTCACAGCCCGTCAGTAACTCGTGGCACGGACTCCCCTGGCACTACCGAGGGTAAGAATCCACCGCACCTGCTAATGCAGGGGAAACGGGCTCAGTCCCTGGTTCAGGAAGATCTCCCCTGCCTCGGGGCAACTGAGCCCGTGAGCCGTGACTGCTGAGGGCATGTGCTCCAGCTGCTGAAACCCACGTACCTAGAGCCTGTGCTCTGCAAGAGAAGGCACTGCAGTGAGACGCCCGTGCACCCTGTAGAGTAGACCCCGCTCACGGCCACCAGAGAAAGCCCATCCCCAAGCGGCCTGGTACCAGAGAAAGCCCATCCCCAAGTGGCCGCCAGAGAAAGCCCATCCCCAAGTGGCCACTAGAGAAAGCCTATTCACAAACGGCCATTAAAAAGAGCAGCCAAAACTGCAATTAATGACACATGTGACCATCTTTCTTCAAACTGCCAAGCCCCAAGTGAGATTCAAATCCTCACAGGAATCGTCCTCACCACCATGCTGTCCTTGCCTTGGTGGGAGTTAACATCAGATCTTCACCTCGGGTGTGCTTAGTCGCTCAGCCGCGTCTGACTCTCCATTAGCCCTATCGACTGTAGCCCACCAGGCTCCTCTGTCCACGGAATTTCCCAGGCAGGAATACTGGAGCAGGTTGCCANACCGCACCTGCTAATGCAGGGGAAACGGGCTCAGTCCCTGGTTCAGGAAGATCTCCCCTGCCTCGGGGCGACTGAGCCCGTGAGCCGTGACTGCTGAGGCCACGTGCTCCAGCTGCTGAAACCCACGTACCTTGAGCCTGTGCTCTGCAACAAGAGAAGGCACTGCAGTGAGACGCCCGTGCACCCTGTAGAGTAGGCCCCGCTCACGGCCGCCAGAGAAAGCCCATCCCCAAGCGGCCGCCAGAGAAAGCCCATTCATAACAGCCATAAAAAAGAGCAGCCAAAACTGCAATTAATGACACATGTGACCACCTTTCTTCAAAATTCCAAGCCCCAAGTGAGATTCAAATCCTCACAGGAATCATCCTCACCACCATGCGATCCTTGCCTTGGTGGGAGTTAACATCAGGTCTTCACCTCGGGTGTGCTTAGTCACTCAACCGCGTCTGACTCTCCGTTAGCCCCATCGACTGTAGCCCACCAGGCTCCTCTGTCCACGGAATTTCCCAGGCAGGAATACTGGAGCAGGTTGCCATTTCCTCCTCCAGGGGATCTTCCCGACCCAGAGATTGAACCCACGTCTCTTGCAGCTTCTACGTTGGCAGGTGGATTCTTTACCACTAGCACCACCTGGGAAGCCCTTCACCTCGAGTGATGGGCACCATTATAGGAGCTGTTGCATGTTCTGTGAATATTCTTAGAAGGAGAGATGCTGATGGCCCCAGCAGCATCCTTGCTGCTCTGAAACCAGTGTGGTTTCAGGGTATTTACCTTCCTGAGCCTCTGAGGCCTTGTTAGTATT
>SJYX01001387.1:394923-506221 GCA_006410675.1 Oreotragus oreotragus
GGATTTCTTTGGAAGGAATGATGCTAAAGCTGAAACTCCAGCACTTTGGCCACCTCATGCGAAGAGTTGACTCATTGGAAAAGACTCTGATGCTGGGAGGGATTGGGGGCAGGAGGAGAAGGGAACGACCGAGGATGAGATGGCTGGATGGCATCACGGACTCTATGGACGTGAGTCTGAGTGAACTCCGAGAGATGGTAATGAACAGGGAGGACTGGCGTGCTGTGATTCATGGGGTCGCAAAGAGTCGGACACGACTGAGCAACTGAACTGAACTGAACTGAAGGAAAAGGATGGTTTTGAACTGCGGTGTTGGAGAAGACTCTTGAGGGTCCCTTGGACTGCAAAGAGATCCAACCTTTCCATCCTAAAGGAAATCAGTCCTGAATATTTATTGGAAGGGCTGATGCTGAAGCTGAAACTCTAATACTTTGGCCACCTGATGTGAAGAACTGATTCCTTGGAAAAGACCCTGATGCTGGGAAAGGTTGAAGGCAGGAGGAGAGGGGGAAGACAGAGGTTGAGATGGTTGGATGGCATCACTGACTCGATGGACATGAGTGTGAGCAAGACCTGGGAGTTAGTGGTGGACAGGGAAGCCTGGCATGCTGCAGTCCACGGTGTTGCAAAGAGTCAGACATGACTAAGCAACTGAACTGAACTGAAGGAAAAGGACCTAGAAAAAAAAATACAAATGGGAAAGGGCCAGCCCACACATGGCAGCCAAATACCTAAAGACTATCATCTGCCAGAAGATTTACATGAATCAACAGAGCTTTCCTGACATTGATTAGAGAGGTGAAAACTGAACCTTGGAGGAAAGATTAAGTGGATTATTGTATCTAGGGAAGAAATGGCGAGGAAATGGAATAATAATAGTCTTCAGTTACCCAAGGAGATAAGTCTTCATTTCCACCAACCACAGAAAAGATAGAAAATAAAAAAGTGAAATAAATCTATGCTGAAGCAGGAGGCATTGAGATTGCCAATAAGAAAACCTAATTTCATCCATACCCTGGTGATTCTCAACCTGTTTGGGCTTGTCATTCCTTGTTTTTGTTTGTTTTTGCAACAGAGTTTTGAAAATCACCCAAGGGGAGAAAAGACTGGGTGACATATGTACACACACATTAAAATTAATGGGAATTGAAATTAATTTTGTTGCTAGTGACCCAGCCAGGGTTTACTGTCACAATCTGGCCGATGGGGCAGGCAGGCAGGCTTGGTAGGGGAAGGACATTTGAGATAAGGATGTCCTACCACATTCTTGTGCGTAAGCTGAAGCATTCAGACTGGGGCTTTGGGGACAGAAATTTCCAGATTTCCCTTTGCTTAAGAGTGAGTGGAGGCAGCAAGGTGTTCACGAAAGAGCACTGACGAGAGTTGGGCAGACCCAGCTTCAGATCCCTGCTCTTTCTCTTTGCTATTAGACCTTGAGCAAATTATGTCGCTTCTCCATGCTTCAGTCTTCTCAACTGTAAAATGGAAAGATAGCTCCGGCCTTGTTGAGATGTGAGAATTGCATCAGGCCGAGCACAGAAAAAGCTAGGTATGCAAAGGACACTCAATTATTAGCTACCTTCCTTGACCCTCCCCAATCTCTACTAAATTGCCCTGGGGTGACCATGCTCTGGGGACTGCCTGAGCAGAAGGCAGGATCCTCATGACCCCAGGATTTTCATATGTCTCTTGAAAATAGGAGTGAAATATCTGGGTTCTGCTTTGCCAGCCAAGAAGGTGAAAAAAAAGAATCAGTCTTTCTACAAAAGGCAATGGCTTAATGCAAAATACATGTGGTTGGAGGGCTGGTAATAAAAAAGCCTTCTCTGATTGAGGTTGGGGACCCACTAGTACCACAGGCAACCCCACCCAAAGGAGGAGGAAGACAACCCAGATCTTAAGCTTCCCCGCTAGGGTACCGGGGGTGTTTTGGCAGAAAATGAATCTGGAATTTGACTTCAACCTATCTTTGGGAGTGCTTGTGAGGTTACCCAATTTCCACCTCACAGCCACCTCTGCACACGTATGGATGTGCATTTTCACATGTGCATTAAGATGGGGACTTAGTCGTGGATGAAGGCACTTTCATCGCACAGCTTCCATAGGTAAATCTTAGCAATGATTGAGTTGCATAAGCATCTCTCTCCCCAGATCCCTACAAATGATACTCTTTCATCTACTGCTACTTACCATGGCTGTACCCCAAATCAATTTGCTGGTCCCTGAGACCAGCATCCCTGTCCTCTTGTGAGGATAAGTAATTTGATTACTCACCAGATATTTGTCAAGTACAGATATACCAATTCCTTCAACAGGCAAGGGCTTCTGATCATGAGCGTGCGTGCGTGTTCAGTCATGTCTGACTCTCTGACACCCCACGGACAGTAGCCTCCCAGGCTTCTCAGTCCATGGGATTGACCAGGCAAGAAATACTGGAGCAGGTTGCCATTTCCTCCTCCAGGGGATCTTCCTGACCCAGGAATTGAACCCACGTTGCTGTGTCTCCTGCATTGGCAGGCACGTTCTTTACCATTGAGCCACTTGGGGAAGCATTCTGATCGTGAGGCCTCCTTCTGAGTGTCAACAGTTTGTAAGGATCACCTCCAGGAAAGCAGTTATACTTTAGTTCTCTACTGAGTAAGACTAAAAAGGACAAAATATAATCAATTTACATAATCACAAAAGCACCTACCTCACGGAACCAGCCTTTAAGGACACTGTGCTGGGTCCACAGGGAATGGTGATGCTGCCTCCCTTACTGTGCAAAGCAAGTAACACAAGCCTTCGTGACTAATGGACATAGCGAGCATTTTTAAAAATTAAATGTGATAAATTACCAGTTGATTCACAGTGATGTTAACCTGACACAAACTCAGCATCTCAACTTTGGTTTCAATCTGGCTCTTATTATCAGTGTTTCTAGGCAGCCTGATTGAGTTTAGATATTTATTTTTAATTTGGTTCTATAGAGCACTGTGGGATGAACTTATTTCCCAAAAGGCAACAAATAATGTTAATTCCAAGAGACTTCACACTCAATAGCAAAGCGTTCTCTAAAATATGAGATGATAAAGGATACTGAAAACTTGTGTTCCCTTTTCCTGTCGCTCTGTAAAAGCTCACAGTGAGATGTGCTTCAGGCTCTTTTCTGGACTCACAAAGCCCTGGGTGGTCTGGCCTCTTCGGGTCGTTACCCTGCATTTCCTTGTTTATTTACGCTGTTGTGCTCTTGCCTGGAAAATCCTGTGGACGGAGGAGCCTGGTAGGCTGCAGTCCATGGGGTTGCGAAGAGTCCGACACTGAGCGACTTCACTTTCACTTTCTTGCATTGGAGAAGGACATGGCAACCCACTCCAGTGTTCTTGCCTGGAGAATCCCAGGGACGGGGGAGCCTGGTGGGCTGCCGTCTATGGGGTCGCACAGAGTTGGACACGACTGAAGCGACTTAGCAGCAGCAGCAGCAGCCCTCTTCACTCTAGCCACACCAGTTTTCTCATCCCCTCATGTATACAGAGTGTCCTTCCTACCTCAGGCCCTTTCCATATGCTCTTCACTTTACCTGGAATGCCCTTCCTTCTCCTGTTTCTCCCTGTTAAATCCCCTAAGAACTCAACTCAAAAGCTGGTCTCCAGGAAGATTTCTCTGATATCCCTGATGTGAAAGTGTACGTGTGTGCATGTGTGTGTGTGTGTGTACTTCTGTAGGGTTTGTGGATGAAAAGAGTAGGGAAAAAATAGTTTCTCCTAACACCTGTATCTCTCATTTTCTTTGCACTTCTCACAATATCTACATTTGTTTCATAGCTGTTCTATTTTTACATCTCTGCCACTAAACTCTAAGACCAACATTGATGGAAATCATGTCTGTATTTGTTCACTAGTTTCTCTAATACTAGGAATGCTGCCCAGAGCATAGGAGAACCTCAGTAACATGAGACACCTCATTTGTTGAATGAATGAGTGAATATATTAAATATAATTATTCTCTGTATTTTAAAAATCATAATTGATAAAGGGAAAGGGAGAAAGTCACACTGAGATATCCTGGTTTAACTAAAGGCAAATAGATTAAAAAGCAGGAAAATGACTTGGGCATTTTCCAGCTATGTGATCTTGAGCAAACTATTTAATCTCTCTGAGCCTCAATTTCTTCAACCATAAAATTGTAATAATGTCAACCTCAAAATATTGCTTATAGCTTTAGTGTTTATAAGACTAAATAAGTTACCTATGAAATAAAAACTTATTGGTTCCCATTCCTTTTATTATCTTCTTATATTTGGCTTTGCAAAGACCAAGTGTTAAACTCAGCACCATGATATGCTCAAGGGGACCCGTTCAACTGGTCAGTGTTTAGAGAGCCCCTGTTGTATTCTGCTTCTCTTCACAGCTGAGTGGGCAGATTTTCAACAGAGCAGGACACAGAACAGAGTTTCTAAAGCCAAACCAGCCTTAGGAGTCAGAGACCCACGGTGGACGACTGTCTCCAGTTAGACACTTTGAAACCAGACCGCTTTGTATAGATAGCTCTTGTGGATTTCAACAGTATGTCTCATTTACCCCTGGTTTCCCTCTTTCCAAGTTAGTGTGTCCTTTTGGGAAAAGCTTCAAAACAGCTTTGAAAACAAATTTAAAATAGCATCCAGCGATATCATTTATTTTCAGTACACAAACAGGCAAAACCAGGTTGTCGGAAATGAGGGCAGTGGTAACCTTTGGGGATGGGGGGTGGTGGCTAAAAGGGAGTGTGTAGGGTGTTGGAAGGTTCTCGTCCATGAAATTTTCCAGGCAAGAGTACTGGAGTGGGGTGCTGTTGCCTTCTCTGCCTGTCACCCTACCTCAGTCAAACACACACACACACACACTCCATTCACACATAGAACACAGCTGGACAGTTCCAAGCGTCAAGTCACTCCACTATGGACCGAATGTCTGTGTCCTCCCCCCCAAAACTCATGTGTTGGAGCCCTAATCCCTGACATGATGCTCTTCGGAGGTAGGGCTCTCAGGAGGTAATTATACTTAGATGGGATCAGTGTCCTTATAAGAGGAAAAGCGATCAGAGCTCTCTCCCTCTGACGCAAGGACAGGACAAGAAGGCAGCCGTCCACACACCAGGCAGAGGGTCCTCACCAGAACCCAAAGGCTGGCACCCTGATCTCAGGTTTCCAGCCTCCAGAACGGTGAGAAATAAATGTCTATTCCTCTAGAATCACTCTTGGTACCAAAAGATGCCCCCCCCCTCACTTCAATGACATTCCACTTTTCTTAGAATAAAATTCAGATCCCTGGGCACGTCCCACAGCTGGGACCTGGCCCTTGTTCCCTGGGTCATCCTCCAGCCCAGGACAGACACTGTAGCCCTTCTCCCCCGCCAGTCTCCTTGCTATTTCTCACTGGCCTCTGGGCCTTGGCCCGTTTCTTCTGCCTGGACTCGAATCTCCAGACAGGCGGCCAGATCCCATCCTTGCAGGGGCAACACCAAGGGTCCTTCTGCTAGGCCTTGCTAACCCATCCCTGATGGCCCTGTTTACCATTCAGTACCATTCAGTGTTCGTTTTTTAACAGTGCTCACCACTCTCTGGCATATTTTTTGTTTTTCAGCTTTATTGGGGTGCAATTAACAAATAGAAGTTGTATGTATTTTAGGTGTAGATGTGATGTTTTGATTTGGCTGATATTTTCTGTCATTGATTTGTCTGCCATATGCCTCCTTTTGCTATAATGTGGGGGTCCATGAAGTTGGGGATCTTTCTTGTCTTATCAGCCCTCCCCACCACCTCCCCCCTGGCCCTGCCTCTTATACCCACCCAGCCTTCCCTAAGAGACAGGTATGTGAAGGACATTCAATTATTAGCTACCTTCCTTGACCCTCCCCAATCTCTACTAAATTGCCCCTGGGGTGACCATGCTCTGGGGACTGCCTGAGCAGAAGGCAGGATCCTCATGACCCCAGGATCTTCATATGTCTCTTGAAAATAGGAGTGAAATACCTGGGTTCTGCTTTGCCAACCAAGAAGGTGAAAAAAAAGAATCAGTCTTTCTACAAAAGGCAATGGCTTAATGCAAAATACATGTGGTTGGAGGGCTGGTAATAAAAAAGCCTTCTCTGATTGAGGTTGGGGACCCACTAGTACCACAGGCAACCCCACCCAAAGGAGGAGGAAGACAACCCAGATCTTAAGCTTCCCCGCTAGGGTACCGGGGGTGTTTTGGCAGAAAATGAATCTGGAATTTGACTTCAACCTATCTTTGGGAGTGCTTGTGAGGTTACCCAATTTCCACCTCACAGCCACCTCTGCACACGTATGGATGTGCATTTTCACATGTGCATTAAGATGGGGACTTAGTCGTGGATGAAGGCACTTTCATCGCACAGCTTCCATAGGTAAATCTTAGCAATGATTGAGTTGCATAAGCATCTCTCTCCCCAGATCCCTACAAATGATACTCTTTCATCTACTGCTACTTACCATGGCTGTACCCCAAATCAATTTGCTGGTCCCTGAGACCAGCATCCCTGTCCTCTTGTGAGGATAAGTAATTTGATTATTCACCAGATATTTGTCAAGTACAGATATACCAATTCCTTCAACAGGCAAGGGCTTCTGATCATGAGCGTGCGTGCGGGTTCAGTCATGTCTGACTCTCTGACACCCCACGGACAGTAGCCTCCCAGGCTTCTCAGTCCATGGGATTGACCAGGCAAGAAATACTGGAGCAGGTTGCCATTTCCTCCTCCAGGGGATCTTCCTGACCCAGGAATTGAACCCACGTTGCTGTGTCTCCTGCATTGGCAGGCACGTTCTTTACCATTGAGCCACTTGGGGAAGCATTCTGATCGTGAGGCCTCCTTCTGAGTGTCAACAGTTTGTAAGGATCACCTCCAGGAAAGCAGTTATACTTTAGTTCTCTACTGAGTAAGACTAAAAAGGACAAAATATAATCAATTTACATAATCACAAAAGCACCTACCTCACGGAACCAGCCTTTAAGGACACTGTGCTGGGTCCACAGGGAATGGTGATGCTGCCTCCCTTACTGTGCAAAGCAAGTAACACAAGCCTTCGTGACTAATGGACATAGCGAGCATTTTTAAAAATTAAATGTGATAAATTACCAGTTGATTCACAATGATGTTAACCTGACACAAACTCAGCATCTCAACTTTGGTTTCAATCTGGCTCTTATTATCAGTGTTTCTAGGCAGCCTGATTGAGTTTAGATATTTATTTTTAATTTGGTTCTATAGAGCACTGTGGGATGAACTTATTTCCCAAAAGGCAACAAATAATGTTAATTCCAAGAGACTTCACACTCAATAGCAAAGCGTTCTCTAAAATATGAGATGATAAAGGATACTGAAAACTTGCGTTCCTTTTTCCTGTCGCTCTGTAAAAGCTCACAGTGAGATGTGCTTCAGGCTCTTTTCTGGACTCACAAAGCCCTGGGTGGTCTGGCCTCTTCGGGTCGTTACCCTGCATTTCCTTGTTTATTTACGCTGTTGTGCTCTTGCCTGGAAAATCCTGTGGACGGAGGAGCCTGGTAGGCTGCAGTCCATGGGGTTGCGAAGAGTCCGACACTGAGCGACTTCACTTTCACTTTCTTGCATTGGAGAAGGACATGGCAACCCACTCCAGTGTTCTTGCCTGGAGAATCCCAGGGACGGGGGAGCCTGGTGGGCTGCCGTCTATGGGGTCGCACAGAGTTGGACACGACTGAAGCGACTTAGCAGCAGCAGCAGCAGCCCTCTTCACTCTAGCCACACCAGTTTTCTCATCCCCTCATGTATACAGAGTGTCCTTCCTACCTCAGGCCCTTTCCATATGCTCTTCACTTTACCTGGAATGCCCTTCCTTCTCCTGTTTCTCCCTGTTAAATCCCCTAAGAACTCAACTCAAAAGCTGGTCTCCAGGAAGATTTCTCTGATATCCCTGATGTGAAAGTGTACGTGTGTGCATGTGTGTGTGTGTGTGTACTTCTGTAGGGTTTGTGGATGAAAAGAGTAGGGAAAAAATAGTTTCTCCTAACACCTGTATCTCTCATTTTCTTTGCACTTCTCACAATATCTACATTTGTTTCATAGCTGTTCTATTTTTACATCTCTGCCACTAAACTCTAAGACCAACATTGATGGAAATCATGTCTGTATTTGTTCACTAGTTTCTCTAATACTAGGAATGCTGCCCAGAGCATAGGAGAACCTCAGTAACATGAGACACCTCATTTGTTGAATGAATGAGTGAATATATTAAATATAATTATTCTCTGTATTTTAAAAATCATAATTGATAAAGGGAAAGGGAGAAAGTCACACTGAGATATCCTGGTTTAACTAAAGGCAAATAGATTAAAAAGCAGGAAAATGACTTGGGCATTTTCCAGCTATGTGATCTTGAGCAAACTATTTAATCTCTCTGAGCCTCAATTTCTTCAACCATAAAATTGTAATAATGTCAACCTCAAAATATTGCTTATAGCTTTAGTGTTTATAAGACTAAATAAGTTACCTATGAAATAAAAACTTATTGGTTCCCATTCCTTTTATTATCTTCTTATATTTGGCTTTGCAAAGACCAAGTGTTAAACTCAGCACCATGATATGCTCAAGGGGACCCGTTCAACTGGTCAGTGTTTAGAGAGCCCCTGTTGTATTCTGCTTCTCTTCACAGCTGAGTGGGCAGATTTTCAACAGAGCAGGACACAGAACAGAGTTTCTAAAGCCAAACCAGCCTTAGGAGTCAGAGACCCACGGTGGACGACTGTCTCCAGTTAGACACTTTGAAACCAGAGCGCTTTGTATAGATAGCTCTTGTGGATTTCAACAGTATGTCTCATTTACCCCTGGTTTCCCTCTTTCCAAGTTAGTGTGTCCTTTTGGGAAAAGCTTCAAAACAGCTTTGAAAACAAATTTAAAATAGCATCCAGCGATATCATTTATTTTCAGTACACAAACAGGCAAAACCAGGTTGTCGGAAATGAGGGCAGTGGTAACCTTTGGGGATGGGGGGTGGTGGCTAAAAGGGAGTGTGTAGGGTGTTGGAAGGTTCTCGTCCATGAAATTTTCCAGGCAAGAGTACTGGAGTGGGGTGCTGTTGCCTTCTCTGCCTGTCACCCTACCTCAGTCAAACACACACACACACACACTCCATTCACACATAGAACACAGCTGGACAGTTCCAAGCGTCAAGTCACTCCACTATGGACCGAATGTCTGTGTCCTCCCCCCCAAAACTCATGTGTTGGAGCCCTAATCCCTGACATGATGCTCTTCGGAGGTAGGGCTCTCAGGAGGTAATTATACTTAGATGGGATCAGTGTCCTTATAAGAGGAAAAGCGATCAGAGCTCTCTCCCTCTGACGCAAGGACAGGACAAGAAGGCAGCCGTCCACACACCAGGCAGAGGGTCCTCACCAGAACCCAAAGGCTGGCACCCTGATCTCAGGTTTCCAGCCTCCAGAACGGTGAGAAATAAATGTCTATTCCTCTAGAATCACTCTTGGTACCAAAAGATGCCCCCCCCCTCACTTCAATGACATTCCACTTTTCTTAGAATAAAATTCAGATCCCTGGGCACGTCCCACAGCTGGGACCTGGCCCTTGTTCCCTGGGTCATCCTCCAGCCCAGGACAGACACTGTAGCCCTTCTCCCCCGCCAGTCTCCTTGCTATTTCTCACTGGCCTCTGGGCCTTGGCCCGTTTCTTCTGCCTGGACTCGAATCTCCAGACAGGCGGCCAGATCCCATCCTTGCAGGGGCAACACCAAGGGTCCTTCTGCTAGGCCTTGCTTACCCAGCCCTGATGGCCCTGTTCACCATTCAGTACCATTCAGTGTTCGTTTTTTAACAGTGCTCACCACTCTCTGGCATATTTTTTGTTTTTCAGCTTTATTGGGGTGCAGTTAACAAATAGAAATTGTATGTATTTTAGGTGTAGATGTGATGTTTTGATTTGGCTGATATTTTCTGTCATTGATTTGTCTGCCATATGCCTCCTTTTGCTATAATGTGGGGGTCCATGAAGTTGGGGATCCTTCTTGTCTTATCAGCCCTCCCCACCACCTCCCCTCTGGCCTGGCAGTGTGTCTGGCACACACCAGCTACACAACTCACATTTATGGAATGAGGGAATGGCCGGATAAACATCAAACCCCGTTTTATTCTTGCCTCTGGTTTTTCTCCGTAATCAAGTCCCCACCCTGTAACCCGGCTCATTGTCTGACACCCCCACATCTGGGTCTCTGCCCTGAAGATCTACCCTGTTCTCTCAAGCCTGGTCCTTGCCTCATGCCGGCCGGGCCCACCCATCAGCCCTCCCATCGGCAGCCAGTCCAGGGAGATGCCTCTCGCCCGCCCCTCGCTTCCTGTGCTTCACCCCACCCGCGCCAGCCCTGCCCCTTCCCAACGCCCACCACCTGCCTCTGCTTCCACATGCCATCTGCCTCTGGATTCCTGCACAGCCAACCCCGCCCGCCAGCCTGCATGTTCCCTGCAGCCTGGCACTATTGGGTGCAGCCAGTAGTTTGGCCAGAGGCATCCTCATCCTGCAATTCGAAGGACTTAGGGCTCCAGGTCCGACCAATTCCACCTGCTGAACGTCGTTCCATCAGCTTCCTCATCTCCCATGGCCATTCCCTTTGTTGAAACCCCATCATTCCTCCAGGACTATGGCAATCACCTCCTCACCAGCCTGTCTTTTCCTGTACCCACTCTTTCTCGCCTGCTCATTGGATGGCTTTCATAATTAGAAAAGCCAGCCATGAAAACATGGATTGAGCGTGTATTTTGTGTCATGTACGATCAGACACTAGAAACTGGACAAGATGGTACAAGAGATGGCTCTGTGCCACCAAGGGCCTCGTGGTCTAGTGGGGCTGATGAACCAAGTGTACATGGAGTGTGCAAGTGAAACATGGTGAGTGCCATGAGGAGGGAAGGAAGCAACATCTGCAAACAGAAGAGTCAGAAATGAATAAACTGGAGACTGGATGAGTCTCAGAGCCCAGAGAGGATGCGTCTTGGACTGAGAGCCCAGCATGCCGAGCCCTGGGTCCTCCTTAGGCTCCCCAGTGGCTCTGCGACCCAAGCAGATTTTCTTGCCCAAAGTAGATGCTCAGTTAATTTTAATGCACATGGAATGAGTAAGTGACTCTAAAGATGCTTAGTGCTCACTCGCTCAGTCATATCTGACTCTGCGACCCCATGAACTTTAACCTGCCAGGCTCCTCTGTCCATGGGGTTATCCCGGCAAGACTACTGGAGTGGCTAACCATTGCCTTCTCCAGGGGCTCTTCCCAAGCCAGGGGCTGAACCTGTGTCCCCTGTATCTCCTACAGGCTGGCAGATTCTTTACCACTGTGCCATCAGGAAAGCCCACGTGACTCTAGTACAACCCACTTATTTTATATAAGAGGAAACTGAGGTCCCCAGGAATTAAAGGAGTTGTTTAAAAGTCATAGAACTGGTGAGCATTTGACCAAAGCCCACCCTTTGCTGGGCTCCGCCCTCCCCCGACCCCACCCTGCCAGAGCTCTTTGGTCCGCACTTGGCCTTTTCTTCTCTGAGCTAATACAGCCAATTTATTTTATCTTTTCTTTTAGGGTCATTTTTATATCCTCTTAAACATCTTCTGTAAGAGAAGAGCAGAGTAGGTAATTGACATTCAAAATAAACTTTTCCCATGTTTGAAAAATTGATCATAAGAACACCATGCTTTACTTAGCATGTTGCTGGTGTGTTTGCTTATTAAATATGAAATAAATAGAACTGCATATGAGGTCACCTTGCTGGAAAGAACACACACACATTGATGCTCTCCTTTTGCCTTTTATGCTGTTGGCAGGGTGTCATGAACTAAAGTACAGCATTTCTCCAGAAGAATTCTATATCTCTAAAATACTACATAATCTTCATCTTGTATGCTTTCAGAGAACACAAATATGGTTATGTGGTGTTTATATTTATTATGGTAAAATATACATAAAAATAAAATGTACCATTTTATCCATTTAAAAATGTACAGTTCAGAGGCACTTAAATACGTTGANCAGAAGAATTCTATATCTCTAAAATACTACATAATCTTCATCTTGTATGCTTTCAGAGAACACAAATATGGTTATGTGGTGTTTATATTTATTATGGTAAAATATACATAAAAATAAAATGTACCATTTTATCCATTTAAAAATGTACAGTTCAGAGGCACTTAAATACGTTGACAAGACAACGGTGTACAACCATCAGCACCACCCATCTCCAGAACTTCTTCATTTTCCCCAGATAGAAACTCTGTATCTATTAAACAGTAACTCTCCATCTCTCCTCTCCTCATCCCTGGCCACCACCATTCTACCTCCTGTCTCTATCAGTCTTAACTACTCTAGGGACTTCCTAGAATTTTTGTCCTTCCTGTATGGCTTATTTAACATAATGTCCTCAAGGTTCAACCATGTTGTAGCACACGTCAGAATTTCCTTTGTTTTTAAAGCCTGAATAATATTCCATTGTATGTACAGACCACATTTTGTTTATCCGTACATCTGTGGATGGACTCGGGTTGCTTCCACCTTTGAGCTATTGTGAATAACACTATGACTATTGAAGTCCAAGTATCTGTTTGAGTCTGTGCTTTCAGTTCTTTTGGGTGTACACCCAAAAGTGGAAACTGCTGGCCAAATGGTAATTCCAAGTTTAACTTCCCGAGGAAACTCCACACTACTTTCCGCAGCAGCTGTACCATTTCACATTCCCACCAAGATTCAAAGGCTCTACTTTCTCCATATCCTCACCAACACTTGGCATATTCCATTCTGTTTTGGATTTTTTTTTTTGGCTTTTTGTTTTTAATAATTGTCATCTTAATGGATGCAAAGTGGTATCTGTCTCACTACAAGGTTTTGATTGCCTCTGTGTGTGTGTGACTTGCTAAAGATGGAAAGAGAGTAGCTTCCTCTCTTGGGGCCGGATAAGACCTTTGTCGTTAGATTCCGAGCCCCATGCTCTCAGTAAGGCCAGGACAGCAATCCCCAGAGAAAGGACATAGTTCTTGACCTCAACCCAAAGGCTGTGAGCAAGTTCACAAGCATGTTAGGCTGAGGCGCTGGCATCTTTCCATATCGTTTCAAACTCAGTTCCTAAAGATTCTTCAGAAACTTGGAGGGAGAGGGAGTGGGATGGAGGGAGAGGGAGTGGGGTGTGCAGGGAAGAGGAGACAGAACAAGATCATACATCAGAGCCCGGTGTGGCCCAGCAGAGGGACACACAGGCCTACGAGAGTCTTTACTAGGACACCAGATTGGGTCCTCTCACTGAGCTGCTGGAGCTGATTGTAGGACAGGCAGGGTCCAGCTCGAACTCCAAGATAGAATCAAATACTAACGGGGGAGAAATCAAGAATCCGGGTAAGGTTACCGGAGAGGTCAAAACCTCAGAGATTAGGATCTGGATTAAAGTAGAGGCAAAATAACAGGAAACAAGGTCAAAAAACCAGAAGGTCCAATTTGAGCTTCTAAATTGGGATCAGTTACACAGGAAATTAGAGGCAGGAAAAAGAAAATGCGGAGGTAGTAGGGTTCAAGGTCACTGACAAAGACCTGTTAAGCGCAGAGAAGCAGATTTCCAGCATGGCTTTGAGGTCCCCCAACTGCCTGGCTGTGCCTGGTGGCGTGTCTTTTTCCACCCAGTTGACAGCTATTCTCACGAGCTCATCTTCTGTCCCTGTGCTCAGCAGCTCAGTCATGCCTGACTCTTTGCAACCCCATGGATCGTAGCCTGCCTGGCTCCTCTCTCCATGGGATTTCCTGGGCAAGAATATTGCAGCAGGTTGCCATTTCCTACTGCAGGGGATCTTCCTTACCCAGGGATTGAACTCACGCCTCTTGCATCTACCTGCATGGGTTGGTTGGTTCTTTACCACTGTGCCACCTGGGAAGCCCCTACTCACTGGAGGGAGATAACACCCGTGCAGTTTTTCCAAAAAGCTATTAAGCAAACCGTTACATATATTTCTTATTTCTTCAGTGGAGTGAAGAGAGCACATAAAAAGGAGTTCTCCCCCTGGTCAAACTGGGTCTGCCCCTACCACCAAACATACTGGAGAAAGATGCTAAACCTGGTTCTAGGGGGTGAAGGGTCCTAGAGAAAAGCCAGCAGAGAATGTGGAGACTTGGGTGGTAGGTAGGATTCTAAGATGCCCATCTCCTGACATGCATATATAAACCTCTCCCCTTGAGCAGGGAACATGATGGGCTATTACCCTAATATAAAAAGGGGGATGTCCGGGATGGGCTTGACCTAATCAGAGGAGGCTTTAAAATTAGAGGAAGCATCAGAGAGATCTTCTTGCCATGGCCTGGTGGGAGGTGAGCACCGTGTTGTGAACTGCCTCGGGGAGGGCCACACAGGCAGGCACTACAGGCAGTCTCTGGGCACCGAGAGCCAACAAGACGGGGGCCTCAGCGTTACATCCCAAGGGAGTGAATGCTGCCAACAACCCGGACAAGCTTGGAAGGACGACCCGAGCCTCAGATGAGATCACAGTCCTGGCTGACACCTTACTTTTCACCCGGACCAGAGGACCCAGCTAACCCATGCATGGTCAGAATTTGCAGCTGTAAAACCTGAATGCACCTTGCCTACTGGATGGAGGACATAAGTAGTAGGTGTAACCAGGACCTTGAGTGTCTTTGATTCGCTCCTTGTAATGCACGGCAACAGATCAGTACTCACTTCATAGCCTCACAGCGTCACATGAGGCGACACAGAACATCATTTCCAGCCCTCAGAGAGGCTTAGATGACTTGCTCAAGGCCACTCTGCAAGTTAGTGGCAACTGCAGTGGTCAGACTTCAACATGCCCTTACCTGGAAAGATCGGCTGCCAAACGGGTCAAGAACGTCAAGAATGCAGAGTATTAGAAACTGCAAGAGTCTTCAACATCATCCGGGTGAAGCCTCCTGCATTTGAGACAGGAGGAAACTGAGGCCTGGAGAGATTAGGGGGTTTGCAACATTCTTTCCAGTTCAGGAAGCTGTGACAAAGTACAGGTTCTGCCACCTAACAACTAATGACACGTGCGCCACTGCCCTTCCAGACAGAAATCTGTGGCGTGTGCCAACAACTGGTCCCCAAATTAATAAACAGCAAATAAGATGCAAAAGAGACACTCCAACTCCTCTGACAGCCAAGTTGCTCCAGCTCATCATACACAGGACATCGTTAAAGGGTCACTAAAATGCCCAGGGCTTTATCCTTTCCAGGAAGCCTCAACTGCATTGAAAGAGAAAGTGGGGAGAAACAGGGATGGGCTTGTTAGGCTTTTTAATTTTTTTTTTTAGAAGCTTAGAAACGAAAGTATTGCTGCTCTGCCAGTCAAGGACCTTTTGTGGAGGCTGATGTACGTCAGTCAGATTTGGGTGCATGTGTGTGTGTGCGTGTGTGTAACCGAATAGCCTGTCACAGCCTCATTTTCCACGAGGCAAGTCTCCTCTAACTGATAACACTCTAAATAACAGGTGAGTGACTCCTGGCTGGAAGGAGATTGTCTGACCTCATTGTTTGCCTTCCCCCCACCTCTTTGTTCTTCACAAATAAAGGTTTTTTAATAAACTGAAAGGTTCTCCGCTCTTGCCTGATGATAAAATGAAAGGAACCAGTGAGGTATGGTACAACGTGGCAGCAAAAAAGGAGAAGCTCATCAGAAAATAACAAAGGTGCAAGTTAAAGATAAGGCAGCTGTCAGAGATTAATCCTGCCCGCCTGATTGTTTTCTTTAATACCAAAGCCTGCAATAGCAAGCGATAAGTTTGCTGAGTAATTTGGTTTTTGGTGAGGAAATAAAATTCAGGTAGGCCCCATAATTGATTTCCCTTTCTTTAGTTTTCTAAACATTAAACAACAACAAGGAGCCTGACTTGGCTACACTTTCTTTCTTCCAGCTGTACTGGCAACGCCGTCCTCAGGATCGGGCCCACCTTCTTCATCCCGAAAGCTTCCACAAAGAGGGTAGGAGTGAGCAGGAGACATTCCCCTTGCCCAGTGACACGAGGTGCCATTTACATGAATCCTCACGCTCAGTGTCCATCAGGGTCTGAACTGTGCCATTCCTCCCAGAAGAGATGCTGGAGTCCTTACCTTCAGAATGTGACCTTATTTGGAAGGAGCATCTTTGCAGAGGTTATCAAGGTAAAATGAGGTCGTTGGGGTGCACCCTAATCCAGTCTGCCTGCTAGCCTTATAAAAAGGGAACGTTAGACCCAGACACAAGTCCAAGGGGAGAATGCCACCTGGAGATGAAGGCATAGATCTGTGTGCTCCATCCAGATGCCCGAAGCGCCATGGTAAGGGACAAACTGCAGCAGCCAGGAGAGAGGCAGGGGGCAGCTCCTCCCTCAGGCTCCAGAAAGACCCAGCCCTGTGAACAGCTTGATCTCAGACGTCTAGTCTCCGGGACTGTGAGAGAATATATTTCCGTTGTTTAAGCCACCCCGTCAGTGGTGCTTTGTTAGGACAGTCCTAGCAAACGAACCCAGCATCTACCTCCAATACACCCAGGCATCAAGGAACCCTCGCTTCTACTCCGAATGTCTCCTTAATCCAGTTCCCCTCAATGTCGTCACATCCCCACCTCACACCACCCCACCCCCCGCCCCGCTCCCCGCGGTTTCTCATCGCTTTAGGTGAAACTGTAAAGAAGGCAAAGGAGGGAAAGAAAACCCTGAAGGCCCAGCGCTATCCCCGCTTCTGAGGGTATGAGAGGCTCTGAGCCCTCCCACCTAGCACGCCGGGGCATTTGTGGGTACCGGGTGCCTAGACCAGGGCCCTTGCACGCGTGCACACATGCAGCCGCTTCCCCTCTGTGGTCCCTGGTTGGTGCGAGCGCAGAGCAGCCACCCAGGGCCCATCCTCGAGGGGGACCCGGGGAGGGGAATGCTGCTTGGAAGCCCCGAACAATCAGGCAAGATGCTGTTTCTCCAGGTCCTCAGCCCCGGGATTTGCATCTGCGCGCTTTCAGATCCGTGATCTTCCAACTTGAACGTGCGCAGGAGTGACTCGCCCGGGGATCCTGCTGAAATGCTGGCTCTGACTCAGTTGCGTATGGGGTGGGGCCCGCTCAAAGCTGCTTTACCAACGAGCGCCCGGTGATGCCCGCGCTGCTGGCGCGTGGACCACGCCTGGGGTGCAGGGTTTGGACCCTCTCACAAGGTGGAGGTGTGGGAAGGGGGCTTAGAACAGGGGTGGTCCTTCTTGGTGGCCCAGAGGCAAAGCTTTCAGTGGCCACAAACCTCCGAGGATTCCAATGTCTTTGGGCTGGAAGAACCTTCAGAAGGGTTAGAGGGGGAAACACAAAAGGAAGCATCCGAGGGGGTGCAGCTGGGGGAGGGGGACCTCCAAAGGAGAAATGTGATGCGTTCCCGTGCCCCCAGACGCACGCTCACAGGCGGTGCCCACAGCAGCAGTCTCCTTTATTGTGATAAAATGAACAGCCCCCTGGTTGCTCGTCCTGCAGCTAATTTCTCATCTTATCTATTATGTGAATGAGATGGGAAAACAGTTTCCTGTTTCTCACGGATATCACTGACAGGAAAGATACCGAGCGAATGCCCTGGAAAAGCCTGCAGTCCCATCCCTCCGCGGGCGCGCTGGGTTCCCAAGGCGGAATCCATGTGCCGTCTGGGCTAGCTCTCAGACGGAGAAACCCATCGTGGCAGATGCGCCTCGCCTCCCCCGTGTGAATATCACCTTGGAAAAGGGCCGAGGGGCCCCCAGGTCTTTCTCAGGCGTATTTCATAGCAGATACTCCCTGAGGCCCAAATGACAGGCCTGGGAGTGGCTGTGTGCTGGGCCAAAGATCTCCGTCAGCCCGCAGCCACCTCCTGCTCCTCCCACCTGCCTTCCCAGCCTTGCAGGGAGCCGCCACACCCAGTCCCCAAGACCCACAGATCACAGATCTTCCCCCGAGAAGGACAACCCTGTCCTAGTACAACTGTCTTGCCAGCCCCCCAGTCGTGTCCAGCTCTTTGCGACTCTATGCTCCGCAGCCTTGCCAGGCTCCTCTGCCCGTGAAACTCCAGAAAAGAATACTGGAGTGAGTAGCCATTCCCTTCTCCAGGGGATCAGGGGTGGAACCGGGGTCTCCTGCCCTGCAGGCAGATGCACTGCAGGCAGATTCTTGACCGTCTGAACCACCAGGGAAGCCTGCAATGGAAGAATCTGCCTGCAATGCAGGAGACATGGGTTCGATCCCTGGGTCAGGAAGATCCCCTGGAGAAGGGAATGGCTATCCACTCCAGAATTCTGTCCTGGAGAATCCCATGGACAGAGGAACCTAGCTGGCTACAGCCCACGTGGTTGTGAAAGGTCAGACAGGACTGAGCCATGAACACTTTCACTTTCAAGCTTCTTGGGGAATCACAAATTTTCATGCACATTTGGCTCAGTTCTCTCTTATTATCAGTGAAGCAACTGAGGATCAGAGTGGTAGACAGATTTGGCCAACGTCACCCAGCAGGGATATAGCGGAGCCTTTTGGGTCCATGCTGTGGTCAAGGTATGGCAGAAGGGAAATCTTAGACAGCAATGTTAGTGGAGCAGAGCCCATGAGATACCCGGGAAAATCCCCCTAACTCAGGTTGTTCCAAGTTTTGACCTGGAAACACAACACATCTGAGAACAGGTTCTGACTGGGAGAGAGAGCAGGCCCCACACAGGAAGGACCCAACTTGGGCTGCTCATTATAGTCATTTGAGGTTTGTTTTTTTTTTTAATGCTAATGACTGGGCCACACCTCTGACAACTTGAATCTGAATCTCTCAGGCCCTTCAGTCCCTGTGAGCGTGTTAGAAATGCAGACTCTCAGCCAGCCCCCACCCACACCAGATGTGTATAAGAGACAGGCTTTAGGTGAAACTGTAAAGAAGGCAAAGGAGGGAAAGAAAACCCTGAAGGCCCAGCGCTATCCCCGCTTCTGAGGGTATGAGAGGCTCTGAGCCCTCCCACCTAGCACGCCGGGGCATTTGTGGGTACCGGGTGCCTAGACCAGGGCCCTTGCACGCGTGCACACATGCAGCCGCTTCCCCTCTGTGGTCCCTGGTTGGTGCGAGCGCAGAGCAGCCACCCAGGGCCCATCCTCGAGGGGGACCCGGGGAGGGGAATGCTGCTTGGAAGCCCCGAACAATCAGGCAAGATGCTGTTTCTCCAGGTCCTCAGCCCCGGGATTTGCATCTGCGCGCTTTCAGATCCGTGATCTTCCAACTTGAACGTGNGCTGCTGCTGAGTCGCTTCAGTCGTGTCCGACTCTGTGTGACCCCATAGACGGCAGCCCACCAGGCTCTCCCATCCCTGGGATTCTCCAGGCAAGAACACTGGAGTGGGTTGCCATTCCCTTCTCCAATGCATGAAAGAGAAAAGTGACAGTGAAGTCGCTCAGTCTGTCCGACTGTTAGCGACCCCATGGACTGCAGCCCACCAGGCTACTCCATCCATTGGATTTTCCAGGCAAGAGTACTGGGGTGGGGTGCCATTGCCTTCCCCGGCACAGGCCACAGTCCAGGCCAAAGCAGTTATAGTCTCTGAGGGTCAAGGCCTGCCATGAGTGGTTTTTTAGAGAGGCGAGGACCTCAGAGAGGACTGCAGGGCACAAACTGTAAGTTCAAGGGCCTCAAAGACATGTTCATATGTATTCCAATTTGCTGAGGCCCAGGTGTCTTCAGGAAAAGGAAATGCGGGCGAGGACGTGGGGCCCAGAGAGGTGGTCCAGCTCAGCTCAGCTTTGTGTCGCTGTTCAGTCCTCAGTCGTGTCCGACTCCTTGTGCGCCCATGGACGGCAGCACACCAGGCTCCTCTGTCCTCCACGGTCTCCCGAAGTTTGCTAAAACTCAGGTCCACTGAGTCAGTGATGCCATCCAGTCATCTCATCCTTTGGCAACTTTATGACCTGGAGCCAGTCACAGCAGACTCCTGTGATCTTGACCGGAAGGGTGATGATTCTGGGTTCACTTTGACAGGGCAAGAGTGGCAAGATGGCTCTGAAGTCTCCATGCACCACCCTGGGTACATAAGGGAGGGGAGGGAGGGAGGCAGGATGGAATAGCTGCTAGAGTCAGAACTAGCTCTGCAGCAGCTCCGTGGCCTTGGGCAAATTATTTAACCTCCACGCCTGTTTGATCATCTATAAAATGGGGAAGATAGCAATTCATTCATGGAGCCATTGTGACCTGTCAGGAGCTAAATAAGGCTGTTGACAGTTTGGGATACTCAGGTGCAAATACAGTAGCTGTCATTAGTGGTAATTCAATTTCAGGTCCACAGTCATTTTGAGGAAGATTTTTATAAGTGAAAGTGAAGTCTCTCAGTTGTGTCTGACTCTGAGACCCCATGGACTGTAGCCTACCAGGCTCCTCAGTTCATGGAATTTTCCAGGCAAGAGTACTGGAGTGGGTTACCATTCAGCTGGTAAAGAATCCGCCTGCAATGCGGATTCTTTCCTGGGTTCAATCCCTCGGTTGGGAACATCCCCTGGAGAAGGGAAAAGTAACCCACTCTGGTATTCTGGCCTAGAGAATTCCATGCACTGTACCCTGTGAGGTCGAAAAGAGTCGGACTGGATTGAGTGGGTTTTACCTCACTTTTCAAGGAACATTAGTTCAGTTCAGTCGCTCAGTCGTGTCCGACTCTTTGCGACCCCATGAATCGCAGCACGCCAGGCCTCCCTGTCCATCACCAACTCCCGGAGTTCACTCAGACTCACGTCCATCGAGTCTGTGATGCCATCCAGCCATCTCATCCTCGGTCGTCCCCTTCTCCTCCTGCCCCCAATCCCTCCCAGCATCAGAGTCTTTTCCAATGAGTCAACTCTTCGCATGAGGTGGACAAAGTACTGGAGTTTCAGCTTCAGCATCAGTCAACTATAACAAAACTGTTTTTAAGTTAAAGACAGATCAAATGTGAACAATAATCCTCTCCTTACAGAATGAAAAACTAATGTTGTGGTTTATAAATAACTCCTCTGGCTATAAAAGACTACTGTCTCTGTCTCCTCCAGGCAAGCCTAGTTAAATTCACCGCTGTGGTTTCCTACAAATGCAAAAAGAAGCACAATGACAAAGAATATACAAGAACACGTGGGAGGCATGGAAATCAAAAAGACATCAACTGATAGGGAAAAGGGAGCAAGGAACTAGGTTAAAATTATGCGGAAGACCCTCTAGATAAATAGCAGAGTGAAAAGGCAGCTAATTGAAGAATGAGGGAATTTTCTTAACCAGTGCTAGCTGAGTAAAAATATAATTAGCTTTGATTCATGAAGATTGCTACAATATGACTCATTTACCAAAACAGTTACTAGCAGAATTACATTTGTTACTGTGAGAAGACCACGTGGGAGCGAGGGCTGTAGTAAATACCAAGTAATGTTTCTACTTTCGGCAGTGGCACCTTGGGAAAGAGTTCTGTTTGCTCATCAGCGGTTTTCTGTGATGCTGTCGCTCTGAGTGGCGCCTTTGGCGACCAGCAGGAATGCAGAGACCTTCTACAGAGACAGGAGATGCCAGCATCACTGCTTCCAACCAGGGCCTTGGAAAGGTCTCACTTTCCCAGCCTGCATTCAGCACCGTCTGGGTCTCAGACTTCTTTCCGCCAAGTGACGTCACAGCTCCTCCGCAGCCGTGCCCTTGGCGTTCATGCCTTTGGTGCTGAGGTCCCTCTCCTTCGAGATTCCTCGCAAACCTCAAAATCAGAAGACCTTCCTTCTGGTTGATTGGTTGTCTGATGGCTTTGAGAGGGGAAAGCCAGTGTTTTTTCCATTTCGATATTTTCTGTTTATTTACTATGCTTGGCTTGGGGGCTCCTCCCCATAGCACACAGTCCTTGAAAGATTCAAACCCTTATAATCAATTACACTTCAGTCAGAAAAAGAAGAAAACAGGTTTCCTTTGCTGACCCTGGAGACATAGCACCCAGTCTCTGGGTTTGGAGCCCTGGGCCCAGTTACACCTGAGGCCCTGAGCACCCACAATTCTGGTGCCCCAGTTCCTGTCGCAGGATACTTATCGGTAAATCCTTGATTAACTATGTATGTCTCCCCCCACCTCCTCCTCCCCCTGTCCTCACCGCCCCTCACCTGCAAATTCAGACCTTGGGTGATCTGTGTGTGCAATTCAAGGAAGATGCCAGCTAGATCAGGGCACTAAAACGTGGGAAGACAGACACTGGGTAGAGGGACTCTCAAGGGCCACAGAGGTCTTAGATCTTAGAGAAGTCTTGGCCCAGCCTCTCCAAGGATGGATGTGGACCCAGGGAATATGTGTAAGCGATGAGAAGAGCCATGTGATTTCTAAAAACAGAACGCATGGCACAGGAAGAAGTAAGATGCATTTTTCACATGGAGAATGAGCACTGCAGGGAGAAATGTCCAGAAGAAGGCAGCGGCGAACAGGTCTGCAAGTACAAGGCTAATGAAAATAAATACAGCTTACAAGCCTAATGAAGAACATCTCAGAGCAGGTTGAGCCCCTAACTGATACAAATGAGGACATTATCTTGCCTGGGCTCTCCTGTTCAGTGTAGGACAAGAATCGTGCAAATAGAAGGAGATGACCAGGCCTGTAATGGTAGAATTATAACCCCACACCAGACCAGGGCTTCTTAATAAGAAGAGCCATTTTCATCCAGACCCAAATCCACTTGAGGGCCTGAAGACCATCAATGTAAATGATACTTAGCTGTCCTCATTGTAGGGTAATTAGCATTTGAAGAGTCACTCACATCTCTTTCCTCCAAATGTATGTCAGTGCGTCAGTACTTCCCTAAAGCCCAGAAGCTAATAATGATTCCAGAGGTGATTCTCAGCCTGAGACCCACCACCACACTCTTTATTAAGTGCCACTGTGTTCTAGGCATGGGGTAAGTACTTCACATGCATTGTTTCGTTAATCTCATCCACAACCTGGGAGGTAGGTATTAAAATACCCTTCATTATTTCAACTGAAGTACAGTTGATTTACAATGTTGTGTTAGTTTCTGGTGTACAGCAAAATGATTCATATATATATTATGTATATATATTCTTTTTTCATTATGGTTTATCACAAGATATTGAATATAGTTCCCTGTGCTATACAGTAGTACCTTGTTTATTTATAGTGGTTTCTATCTGCTAATCCCAAACTCCTAATTTATTCCTTCCCCACCCCCTTTCCCCTTTGGTAACCATAAATTTGTTTGCTATGTCTGTTTCTGTCTCACAAATAAGTTCATTTGGGTCATATTTTAGATTCCACATGTTAGTGATGTCATGATATTTGTCTTTCTCTTTCTGACTTAACTTCACTTAGTATAATAATCCCTCAATGCATCCAGGTTGCTGCAAGTGGCATTATTTCGTTCCTTTTTATGGCTGAGTAGTATTCCATTGTGTGGGTGTGGGTGTGGATGTGTGCACACCACATCTTCTGTATCCATTTGTCTGTCAGTGGACATTCAGGCTGTTTCCATGCCTTAGCTGTTTAAGTAGCGCTACTATGAATGTCGGGGTATATGTGTCTTTTCTAATTACAGTTTTCTCAGGATATATGTGCAAAAGTGGGATTGCTGGATCATACGGTAACTCTGCGTTTAGATTTTTGAGGCATCTCCATACTGTTTTCTGTAGTGTAGGGGTTCCTTTTCTCCATACCATCTCCAATATTTGTTATTTGTAGACTTAAATGATGTCCCTTCTGACCAGTGTGAAGGGGTACCTCATTATCATTTTCATTTGCATTTCTCTAATAATTAGTGGTGGTGAGCATCTTTTCCGGGGAAGGCAATGGCACCCCACCCCAGTACTCTTGCCTGGAAAATCCAATGGACGGAGTAGCCTGGTGGGCTGCAGTCCATGGGGTCGCTAACAGTCGGACAGACTGAGTGACTTCACTTTCACTTTTCTCTTTCATGCATTGGAGAAGGAAATGGCAACCCACTCCAGTATTCTTGCCTGGAGAATGCCAGGGACGGGGGAGCCTGGTGGGCTGCCGTCTATGGGGTCACACAGAGTCGGACACGACTGAAGTGACTTAGCAGCAGCAGCAGCAGAGCATCTTTTCACGTGCTGATTGGTCATCTGTATTTGGTCATCTTTGCAGAAATGTCTATTTATGTCTTCTGCTTATTTTTCAACTGCATTGTTTCCTTTTTTATTATTGAGTTGTATATGAGCTGATTCTATATTTTGGAAATAAGCACTTGTTGGCCTTGTCATTTACAAATATTTTCTCCCAGCCCACAAGTTGTCTTTGTGTTTTGTTTATGGTTTCCTTTGCTGTGCAAAAGCATATAAGTTTTGCTGGCTTCCATCTGTTTATTTTTGCTTTTATTTCAGTTGCCTTGGGAGACTGACCTGAGAAACGTTGGTAGAATTTATGCTGGAGAAAGTTTTGCCTATGTTCTCTTCTAGGTTTATCTTATATTTAAGTCTTTAAGGTAGTTTGAGTATCAATGCTCTCATTTTTAAGAAACGGATAACTGAAACTCAAAAGAGGTTGAGTAATCTGCCAGGGTCAAACAGTAAGTGATAAGTCAGAGATCGGAACAGAAACCCAGCTTTGATAGGTTATTTTTAGGGTCAGCCTCCGTGAGGAACTGAGAGATGAAACAGGAAAGTAAAGTGCACGCCCTGGATGGACGTGTCACCTTAGCTTCACATACCCTTGGCCCTAAAATGAGGAGCCCAGTCAGCAGAGGCCAGCGTGGCGCCCTTTACGGCACAGGTGCAGAGCAGGGCCCCTCTTGCCCAGGTCTATGGGTAGAAGAGCCTGACAGCCTCCATTTTCTTGGTGAAACATGAAAAAAGCCAAAGTTACTTGCTCAGACAGGTTGGGTGGAAATCCACTTAGAGGAATCAATGCTACCTTGACTGTTTGGTTCTTTTAACTCTTGGGAAACATAGTATCTAAGCAGTTTGCCAGGAGAGTTTGTTTCCTAGCTTGAGGAAGAACCATGCTCCAGGCAATCAAATATTGATTACAGTCTCTAAGGTGCTACAGTTTATAGGCATTCACTTGATAGATTTTTTTCTTCCTACCAGCTGACCTCAATCAGCCCACAAAGTTTGCTTTGTGACAAAAGTATGAACTAGAAGGGGGAAAGAAAAGTATGCCACACCCCCTACTTCAATGCCAGAGAGCTATTAAACCTGATTTTGGCTCAGGAGTGCTCCGCAGTATTGCAGGCAGGTCACCTTGAAAACAAACTGTTCATCATAAAGACTACTGGGCTTCACTTCAGGTGGGTCTTCTCCTCCTGCCTTAAAGGCAAGTCTGAGTTCAGATGACATCAATGGTCAACAGAGACGGGGGCAGCTGAAGGTGGGATGTCCAGAGACCATTTTTTATAGTCTTTAAATAATGTGAACTTTGAAAGAAAATGAAATGCTTGAAAAAGGAAGAAGACAGTGTGAATTAGATAACACAGCAATGACTAAACACCAGTCATCTACTTCTTAAAATATCTTTATATGTTTGTGAAATGTTCATATTGTTGTTTTGAAGGAACTTGACATACTCTCCCTATATATTATACCTGGGCATTGACCAAATGGTGCTTTTTTTTTTTTTTTAATTATAAGTACTAGGATTTCAAAGACCGTTCTACTGTTAATTTCCTATAATGGCTGCTAACATCTTATTATCTGCATTTTATTGCTAGGAAAACTAAAATATAGAGCAGTTAAGTGACTACCCAGTGAACAAGGGGCAGAATTGGAAATAGCACCAGTAATTCATCCTACCTCTGAAAACATACTTCCTGATAACCTAGAGGTGCCTGTTTGCACGCTAATCTGCTTCTGACTCATGGCTGGTAACATCCTGTATGCCGACCTTTTAGGACTCTGTAGTCGGTCAGCACCTAGCTGTGTATTAGGTTAAATAATTTCAATATAAAAATAAGGGGGGATCAGACTTGACACTTTGTCTTTGAGGACAACATAACTTATGACCTGTCATCCAATGGGCTGCAAACCAATAAAAGGAAAGCCTGGTTTTGAAGGGGGTGGAAAGGCAAATGTCCAAGGATTTAGATTAAATTTATGCACAATGTATCCATAATTTATGGCCTTATATTAAAAATCTTGGTTGAACATCCCTCCCCCACTTTAATTTATCTTTTCTCATAGCAATTATAATTGACTACTTTACATTTAGGTCCATGATACCCTGGAGGAGGAAATGGCAACCCACTCCAGTATTCTTGCTGGAAAAAAAAATCCCATGGACAGAGGAGCCTGGCAGGCTACAGTCCATGGGGGTCCCAAAGAGTTGGATGCAACTGAACACATACAAACATGCACATTTTATTTTCCCTACTAAATTCTAAAGGCAGTGATTGTGTCTCATATGTTGTTTATCCTCCATGGTACATAACAATGCCTTGCTCATGCTAGCTGCTCATAAGATGATGCTAAATTAAAAAAAAGAGAAAAGAATACTTCGGATTACATCAGTAACGTAAGATTCACATCCTGTAGAACTAGTGAAAATGAAAGTCGTTCAGCCATATGCAGCTCTTTGCCACCCCATGGACTATACAGTCCATGGAATTCTCCAGGCCAGAATACTGGAGTGGGTAGCCATTCCCTTTTCCAGAGGATCTTCCCAACCCAGGGATCGAACCCAGGTTTCCCACATTGCAGGTGGATTCTTTACCAGCTGAGTTGCCAGGGAAGCCCAAGAATACTGGAGTGGGTAGCCTATCCCTTCTCTAGCAGATCTTTCTGACCCAGGAACCAAACAAGGAACTCCTGCATTGCAGGCAGATTCTTTACCAGCTGAGCTGCCAGGGAAGCCCATAGAACCAGACCTGCTGCTGCTGCTGCTGAGTCGCTTCAGTCGTGTCTGACTCTGTGCAACCCCATAGACGGCAGCCCGCCAGGCTCCCCCGTCCCTGGGATTCTCCAGGCAAGAGTACTGGAGTGGGTTGCCATTGCCTTCTCCAGTGCATGAAAGTGAAAAGTGAAAGTGAAGTCACTCAGTTGTGTCTGACTCCCTGTGACCCCATGGACTGCAGCCCACCAGGCTCCCCCGTCCATGGGATTCTCCAGGCAAGAGTACTGAAGCGGGTTGCCATTGCCTTCTCCGAGAACCAGACCTACCCATAAACTAAATCCTAGGTCAGAGCCATGGGTGGGAGGAACTGCAGGTGGCAACCAGGCACAATTCTCACCCTTCACAATTACAAGGCCAAATGAGGGATTGTACATGAGAGGAAAACTGCTGTTGGAACTTAAAAAGAAAATAGATACAAATTCTTCAGTTAGTTTCTATTCTGTCTGCAAGGAAGAGGATCCATGTATTTCTCATCAAGCCCAAAAGACTACCTAGGTAAGAAATAGAATCTTAAGGGACGGATGCCCATTGCAACTATATGCGGAACTCCTTGATGGTGAACTTGTACTCAGGGAGAATCTGTTTATTGTGAAATAAATGGAACGTCCCAAATAATGAGGAAGCATCCTGCACAGGGGAAGAGGGAAAGTCAATAACAGTATTCCAATGTGTGTTGTATCTAAACTAAACTACAAAAGTAGCTTTTTGCCATTGCATGCAAATGATGTCTGGAAACTAGCCTAGTTTGCATAATTGCACAGCTGTGGGCAGTCTGGCTTCCAAAATTCAGGATGCATCTTGATAGCATGTGTCAGACCCATAAAAGGGTTAATTTTGAAAACAGCCACTTTCCTATACAGATGGAGACAGAGTGCCATCATCAATGTTTAATCAATCAATAGGCATTTATTCCTGTGATATAAAGTTTACATTATCCTCCATCTGGAGCAAGTAGAGGAATAAGGAAGGGAATCTGTCAAAAGCAAAATTACTTCTTGTTAGCTTTGCCCCTGTAATTTCAGTTCAGCTCAATACATGTTAATCTTTTTTATGACTTAAATAAAGCAATGAAAGTGATTATACTTTAACCCTCTTGTGCATTTCTTAAACAGTTTAATCTAAACCCAACAATTTAGACCAGGCTTGGGATGAGCTGTCAGATCTCTGTCTCAAAACATGATCAGATAATTGGCCAGTTACTCTGTAGTTTCCATTTCCTTCCCAATTCTGTTCAACCCTGTAGTTCCAGATTTCTTCTCAACCCTTCTCTTTCTGTGCAACTCTGCTCTCTGTTGTAATTTCCGAGTTTACATGAGAGTGGACTTTCTGTTCAAATAGACACACATTTGAATTCTGGTTCCATGGAATTGCCTGTAAGAGTCCCTAAGCAATATGTTAATCCCCTTAAGGCTCCGTTTCTCTATCTGTAAAATGGTACACTAACGCCTGTCTTGTAAAGTTGTGTGCACGCATGCTCACTTCAATTGTTTCTGACTCTGCAGTCCTGTGGACTGTAGCCCATCAGGCTCCTCTGTCCATGGGATTCTCTAGACAAGAATACTAGAGTGGGTTGCCATGCCCTGCCCCAGGGGATCTTCCTGACCCAGGGGTGGAACCCGTATCTCTTATGTCTCCTGCATTGGCAGCTGGGTTCTTTACCACTAGCACCATCTGGGAGACCCTCTTGTAAAATTGTGGTGAACCTTAAATGAAATAGCGTGTATGAAATGCCTGGTACAGGCAGACCACTTAATTTATGACTATGCCATTTCCTTGCTCTCAAACGGGATCACTTGTTTCCTCTGCCTTGAGAATAGTGTTCTGTTAGTGTTGTTTGTTTGTTTCATTTACCAGACTGTGGCTCATTAATTCACGTGGTCGAAGCACAGTGCAGAAGCAGCACATTTATGTCTTTCATTTTTGGAAAGACTAGTAAAAAGAGGTGGGAGATCAAGCATGCAAATGTGCTTAGTTGATCACCAGAAAGGAAGATTGTTTGTATATTTTTATTGTTGCTGCTGCTGCTGCTAAGTTGCTTCAGTCGTGTCCAACTCTGTGCAACCCCATAGACGGCAGCCTACTGTGTGTGGTAATTATCACTGGGATGGGTGGTGGTCAGTGAAAGTCTATACCCTCCTAACAGGACAAATAACACAGAGGAAGGCATAGTACCTAAATGCATGTATTATAGAACATGTATGCTATTCTCCATCATATCTGATCTCCTAAATTTTCTTAGTAAAGAAAGAAATGGGTGGGGATTAATAAATTCCCTCTGTGCTACTAGGATTTCCTCATTCATGCCTATCTATTAGAAAGTCCTAAAGGAAGCGTGTCCAGGCTTCCTGTACTTCCGATGACAATAGCCATCTGTTATGTACAGAAGCCCTCCAGGTAGAAAATAGAGACCTGCCACCACTATGTTGATGTTCTCAGATCAGCGCTGGCGTTTAAGGTAACACAGAGTTCTCATCGTGGCAGTTCCGTATATTCCATCCAGGGTGACGTGGGCAGCCTTTGGAATGCAGCATAAAATTAGTGAATACTAATGAATAATGAATAAAGGTTTACTCCCAAACCAGGCCGTCAGATGGAAAGTCTAACTTGGTTTCACAATCCAAACCATTGTTCACCCATTTGTTCCGCCTCTCACCGTCTGTCCTACTTTTCTGTTCACAAGCTGCTAAACCATTAAGCAAACCTATCACAGAACAAGTTCAACCTGCCTCTTAGTCTTCTAACCGAGTCTTAGAAGTTCTTCAGTAATAAGAATATAGAGCCCAGATCCTGAATATTTGGTAATGCTTAGGTTGTGAGGGTCCCACAAGGCTGTCCACTGAAGATGCTCACATCACGAAATCAAGGGGTGAAATTCAGCATGAAATTCACCTGTCAAGGCGAAAAAGCAGTGGTTTCATTTCTGATAAGCTTTCCTGGGAGGGGATGGGGGAGGGGGAGATTGGACAGAATGTAGCCAATGACAGAGAGGGCAAGGAATCCTGCATTTCCTCCTTTCCCTTTAAATCAACCCAAGTCAGATTCTAAGTTCCAGACTCTGAGGAATAGAAAAGTCAAATTCAGTCACTATGGGAGTGTCCCAGCTTCAGGCCACACAGGTGGTGGCCTGAAGTCTGTGGACATTGTCTGGGTGCTTAGCCGCTCAGCCGTGTCTGACTCTTTGAGACTCCACGGACTGTAGCCCACCAGGCTCCTCTGTCCATGGAATTCTGCAGACAAGAATACTGGAGTGGGTTGCCATTTCCTACTCCAGAGGATCTTCCCAACCCAGGGATCAAACCCACATCTCTTGCATCTCCTGTACTGGCAGGTGGATTCTTTACCAGTGTGCCACCTGGGAAAGCCCAGCGGATCTTAAGTAAAGATGGGAGTAAAGGCCCCACTGGCCTTGAGACGTTGGGGGACACAGAATACCAGTGGGGACTCCATGGTCCCAGCCCCTCGGGATATGGCTGCTCCATTGCTTCTGGTCCACTCATAAGTGAAAGTGAAGTCGCTCAGTCGTGTCCGACCCTCAGCGACCCCATGGACTGCAGCCTTCCAGGCTCCCCCGTCCCTGGGATTCTCCAGGCAAGAACAGTGGAGTGGGCTGCCATTTCCTTCTCCAATGCGTGAAAGTGAAAATGAAAGTGAAGTCATGTCCGACCCTCAGCGACCCCATGGACTGCAGCCTTCCAGGCTCCTCCATCCATGGGATTCTCCAGGCAAGAACAGTGGAGTGGGCTGCCATTTCCTTCTCCAATGCGTGAAAGTGAAAATGAAAGTGAAGTCATGTCCGACCCTCAGCGACCCCATGGACTGCAGCCTTCCAGGCTCCTCCATCCATGGGATTCTCCAGGCAAGAACAGTGGAGTGGGCTGCCATTTCCTTCTCCAATGCGTGAAAGTGAAAATGAAAGTGAAGTCATGTCCGACCCTCAGCGACCCCATGGACTGCAGCCTTCCAGGCTCCTCCATCCATGGGATTCTCCAGGCAAGAACAGTGGAGTGGGCTGCCATTTCCTTCTCCAATGCGTGAAAGTGAAAATGAAAGTGAAGTCATGTCCGACCCTCAGCGACCCCATGGACTGCAGCCTTCCAGGCTCCTCCATCCATGGGATTCTCCAGGCAAGAACAGTGGAGTGGGCTGCCATTTCCTTCTCCAATGCGTGAAAGTGAAAATGAAAGTGAAGTCATGTCCGACCCTCAGCGACCCCATGGACTGCAGCCTTCCAGGCTCCTCCATCCATGGGATTCTCCAGGCAAGAACAGTGGAGTGGGCTGCCATTTCCTTCTCCAATGCGTGAAAGTGAAAATGAAAGTGAAGTCATGTCCGACCCTCAGCGACCCCATGGACTGCAGCCTTCCAGGCTCCTCCATCCATGGGATTCTCCAGGCAAGAACAGTGGAGTGGGCTGCCATTTCCTTCTCCAATGCGTGAAAGTGAAAAGTGAAAGTGAAGTCGCTCAGTCGTGTCCGACCCTCAGCGACCCCGTGGACTGCAGCCTTCCAGGCTCCTCCGTCCATGGGATTTTCCAGGCAAAAGTACTGGAGTGGGGTGCCACTGCCTTCTCCAGTCCACCCATGGGGCTGAGAAAATCTCTGATGACCTGAGACACTCCACCCCGAGTCCTGCTGTGTGCATTGGCAGACAGCCTTCTGACAGCACTTCTTGCTTAAGCAGCTGCCACTGGGGTCCAAGCTCCCCGTTACCACTGAAACTCACCAGCCTCCAACCTCCACGCAGTCCACGTGAACCATCTCCTGCCTTCCCTGCCAGTGCTTCTAGAGGCCCTGCCAGATCACCCCAGCTTTTCTGGGGACACCTCTTTCACCTGAGATTAGGTTTCTACAAAAAAAGAGGAAAAGCCACTGCTGCTGAGAAAAGAGAATGACAAACTGCAGGTTTCTGTTCAAAATAGGAAGGGCAGGAGTGACTTGGAAAGAGCAAAACTGAAACCTCAGAAGATTACCCTGTCCTGTAAGTCTCAGAGTCCAGCAGCAGACAAGAGTTACCCTTGACTGCTTGGCCTGGGAACTGGGTGGACCGAATGTTCCTGATAGAAAAGTTATTGGAGCCACAATTATATGGACCAGCTCCAGGGACACTGGCTGAGGGTGAGAACTGAGAAATACCCATGGGTGTTTCAGGGCAGCACCCTGGGCACTTCCATCCCATCCCAGTGTTTCTGGGCAGAGGTTCACATGTGTTAGGAGTAGGAGGGGACTCAGCAGAAGCGGGAAGATGAAATGAAGGTGTCCCAATACCAAAAGCGTGGCAGTTGTCTGCAAACACAAGACCCTCCTACCTTTGAACCTAAAACCCACCTGGATATTTGGAAAGGGGTCACTGCATCAGTGGCCAAAGGAATGACCACATCCAGGCCAAGACGGGTGCCCAGGAGGAGGGACCTTGGGCTCAGAATTGCCCAGAGCTCAGTCACTGCCCAGAGCCAGCTTGTCGGGGCCCTGAGACCCAGCAGGACAGAAGAAATCAGGTTTCTCCCGGCCTACCTAGAGACCTGCAGGAGACACACAGACAGCAGGGCAGTGGGACGGGAGGAGAAGCCAGGCAATCACACCCAAAACTCAGAGACTCTGCCAGGGAACTGGGGCCCCCCCATCCAGGGACCCCACTGCTGGAGGTTCTAGAAAAGTCCGCGTCTACTGCATTGGCCCCTGGGAACAGAGTCCTCTCTGGCTGGGCCCTCGGAGTCTGATGCTGCCAAGAAAACTCCAGCTGCACTTTCAAACACAAGTAAAAACCTCTTCATACTGTAAAATAAAAGCCAGATAGCCTTCTTAAATCACCAGGTATCTGGATCTGGTGCCTCTGTGATTTACTGAGATTGAACTTAAGCAAATATTTATGGGAACAGGAGGCTACAATGAACAAATTCATTAATTCAGTGACGGCACAGGGTAGTTCCTCAATAAATGGTGGTTGTTGCTGCTGCCGATGATAATTAAAATCCTGTTTATAGACGGGTTGTGATGTATAATCATTTCATAACTATCTAAGTCCTTATGCCTTGATGAGAACTATCATTATGTGTAAATATTGACTAAGGCTGAGTCTTGAGCATGCCGTGGAAATTCAAGTTTATCATCTCCCACTAACCAACAGTAATGAACTAAACTGGGATCTCTCAGGCCAAACAAACAACTGGTTGCGTTGATGGGGGGAGTGCAGGTGTGAGCCTAGGTCAATACATCTTGCAGTCACTTTTTTTACATTTTACACACAATCTGGGCATTTTGCATGAGACTTTTGGTATTTCCTCATCATTTGGGGAATTTTAGGACTTCTGGGGAAAGTCCTCTCTCTGATTCAGCCTTACAAAGTACCAGGAGGAGGCTGGGAGGCTAGGAGCTCCTGGAAGTTTCCATGGACCTGTGATATACCCAGTTTCACCCCTGGGCATTTCCCTAGAGATAAAAAGGAGTAGTAGTTTTTTCTTTAGGAGACTCTCTTGTCCCTGCTGCTGCTGCTGCTAAGTCGCTTCAGTCATGTCCAACTCTCTGTGACCCCATAGATTGCAGCCCACCAGGCTCCTCCGTCCCTGGGATTCTCCAGGCAAGAATACTGGAGTGGGTTGCAATCATTTCCTTCTCCAACACATGCAAGTGAAAAGTGAAAGTGAAGCCACTCAGTCGTGTCTGACTCTTAGCGACCCCATGGACTGTAGCCCACCAGTCTAAGACAGAGTGGCTGGCCTTCACTGCTCCTGGTCTGATGACCAGTGAGTCGTGGCTGGTTGCAGCCAGCTCGGGGCAGGGGGGCTGATGTGCTAGTATGTACCACAGGTGTGGCCCATTTGGCCCTTTCTTAAGGCCCCTCCATCCATGGGATTCTCCAGGCAAGAGTACCGGAGTGGGTTGCCATTTCCTTCTCCACTCTTGTCCCTAGAATGACCAAAATTTTATCTATCTAGATGTCATCCAAAACTGGTAAGAACTGAAGTGCCAAACTGAGTTTGGTTCCAGTCCAAGCATGTTCCTCATGTTCAGTAGGAAATCAAAGACTGAATGGATGTACAAATGGGACTCCTTGAGATACTTTGCCACACCCAACACTCCCCACCACACACACACACACACACACAAACTATTTCATAATTTGCCAGATGGAAACGATTTACAGGATACTCTTTGTGAGGGAATTAGAGTAAGTCAGGCAGCAACTTTAAAAATCGATAAAAGCAAGCTCACATTTTGTCATGTTACCTTTCATCACCGTCCACCCAGACAAATCAGCCGAGGTGTTGCAGACAGGACTACTAGAAAGTAGCATTTCCTCTGCATGGAACTTGGGGAGCACTTGAGGAGGAAATGGTCTCCTTTGTAGGCATGAGTGAGATTAGTATGAAGGGGCCTATAAATATTAATGCGCTTTTCTCTTCTGCATTTCTGTATACATACTTTCATTTGGAAGTTTCTACCGAAGGGTAGGGGTAGGATAGAAACATTAAGTTTATTCAAGCAGAAATTCAAAGAGAAAGTGTATTTAGCCTTCGGCATTCAAAACTGAGAAACACAATAGAGTGAAAAATGGACTTGGTAGAGAAGGGGGAGAGAGAAAGCAAATTTTCTAAATTGTTTTAGTATACTAGGAACCAAGCCCAGGGGCTTAGATCTTGTATTTTTTCTCATAACATAGATAAGATTCCCCCTCTGCTATGATCATTGGGCCATTACATTTGTTGCCCTAAAGTAGAAAGGAGGGTATGCCATAGTAGGAAACGTGTAGATGGAAGATTCTGAGCTTTTAAGAAAAATCTGGAAGTTGGATTTTCTCAGAGGGACTCATGGGAATTGTTGAGAGACCCCCAAGAAAGCAAGTTTCAACATCAAGATCCCACTCATTATCCTTGCTGCTGCTGCTGCTAAGTCACTTCAGTTGTGTCCGACTCTGCGACCCCATAGACAGCAGCCCACCAGGCTCCCCCATCCCTGGGATTCTCCAGGCAAGAACACTGGAGTGGGTTGCCATTTCCTTCTCCAATGCATGAAAGTGAAAAGTGAAAGTGAAGTTGCTCAGTCATGTCCGACTCTTCGCAACCCCGTGGACTGCAGCCCACCAGGCTCCCCCGTCCCTGGGATTCTCCAGGCAACAACACTGGAGTGGGTTGCCATTGCCTTCTCCAACTTGTTATCCTTAGGATGCGGGAAATCTCTTGAAATGAGAAAGGTGTGGGAAATCCAGCTGACTCTGGGCTAGTGGTCAGTTCCCCAGGGTATAGCAGGGAGCGCTGTCCCCCTCTTGGGTTGCCATTTCCTTCTCCAATGCATGAAAGTGAAAAGTGAAAGGGAAGTCACTCAGTCGTATCCAATTCTTAGCGACCACATGGACTGCAGCCTACCAGGCTCCTCCGTCCATAGGATTTTCCGGGCAAGATTCCCTAGCTGCGGTTAACCTACGATGAGCAAATGTACCCTGTGACACAGAGGTTTCTCCTACAAACACAAAACTGCATTCTGATGCACAGATTCACCCCAGTACATACACACACAATTGCTCTGAAAGGCAAATACTTATTTCACAAAGAAAACGTGTGTCCTCAACCCCCAGAATTGCCCTAGGACACACAGACTTCCCCCACAGGAGGAAGACATGATCCCCATTACAGAGTTGTTCTCCTCACCAGATGTACTTTCTAACACAGCCTAGCCCCACAAGGTACCCTTGACCTACAACCTAGACACAATCTCTAATGTACTTTGTCACCCCTACACCTTTGCAAAACCTCCAGTGAAAAAGTGCATCCTACAATGTAGAAAACACCTTGCAAATGCAGGGGCATGCCCAACAGTCCCAGAATGGCCACATCAGGCTCAGACTTCCTCCCCAAAGCAAATTCACTTGGAAGCACCTAGAACAAAATCACAACTTACACGCACACTCCAGATCAAGTTCTGGAGTGCGCCGACATGCGCCACAATATTCAGACTTAGCTGCCTGCACAAAATCTCACAATTCAATACATGAGCCACAATACTATAGACAAGCCTCACAGTACACAGTCTTGTCCTACACCGCTGAGAGACATGCCCTATAATGCATAGACTGACCTACCACACAAACGTACTCCACAGAACAAATCTTTACCCAGCATAAAGATCCCAAACTCAAGGCATGTTCAGTCATACACTGGCATATGTTACAACACAGAATTACTTCATAAAGCAGATATGCCTACAGCACACAGGGTAATCTTAATGCAAATACACAAACTCCTGCACACCCAAACTCACCCCTAATAATACACACTCTCTTTAAAACACTAGAATATACCCAACACCCCGTCCAGAATCAGTCTAATCATACAGTGTGCAGCACAGACCACGTCTTCCAGAAATGGCATACTATGTAAAGACACAACTTCACTTAGGGAACTGTCCCTCTTTATGAAGCCACATAGATTGCCCGTGAGGCACGGACATATCCTACAGTGCAAAGGTTATCCCTATGACATAACAACTTACTATACAATCTCCAGAATCAACCCATGACATGTTGTCTCACTCTGTGACTCAAGCATATATCCCACAACACACAGACTGCAGTGTATATACCACAACAGCTAGACATACCCTACATTGTGAGGACATGTTCCTCAGTCCATAGAGGTTTACCTGATGGTACATCCAAAAAAGGTTTCCCCGGTGGCTTAGTGGTAAAGAATCAGCTTTCCAATGCAGGAGATGCAAGAGACGTGGGTTCAGTCTCTTGGTTGGGAAGATGCCCTGGAGGAAGGCACGGCAAGCCACTCCAGTATTCTTACCTGGGAAATCTCATAGACAGAGGAGCCTGGTGAGCTACAGTCCATAGGGTCGNAGCTTTCCAATGCAGGAGATGCAAGAGACGTGGGTTCAGTCTCTTGGTTGGGAAGATGCCCTGGAGGAAGGCACGGCAAGCCACTCCAGTATTCTTACCTGGGAAATCTCATAGACAGAGGAGCCTGGTGAGCTACAGTCCATAGGGTCGCACAGAGTCAGACATGACTGAGTGACTAAACACACACACAAATCCAAAAAATCAGTCATAAAAATCACAATGCTCCAAATCACTCCCACAAAACACACTCACTCCAGACCTCAGACCTCACAGGATCCATAATACATAGTGATAACCCGTAATCCACAGCTTCATCTCACACCCTATAGCTATTCCTCCCTTAATGTAGAGAATATCACAGTGCACATGTGAATCATACCAGTCATGTACTGACACCACGAGAAACTCAGAGGCCCTACCATTTACTAACACTCCACATACTTCACACACACTTGCCCCACAACAGCTAGACTCACCTTCCTTCAGACAGACTCAACACACAACATTTAGCCTCACTCCAATTACACAGAGACATTCCACCTAAACTCAGAAACTAGCCCTGGGACACTCAGACTTGTCCCACGGTCCTCACAGAAGAGCCATACTGAGAGACACACAATCCACAGCACATATTCATCCCACAACACCCAGCCTGGCCCCAGACTTCACAGATACCCTCATAACACCCAGACTTGCTATATAATACTCAGAAGGCCTCACAAGAAAAGCAGGGTAGTAAGTGTGTGTCCTCTGGAACATTCGGATTGACTTCATGAGGCATCCATACTATCACGTCTAAACCTCAGCAACAAGCTGTTACTCTGTAGCACACAAACTGAGGACCTGCATGTTCACATAGGATTTTGGCACGTGACTTCATTTCTTTGGCTCTGTATAAGCGTTTGTAAACATGGATGAAATATTTCCTTTTCAGCCGTTTCAAGGATGAAATGAGATAGTTTCAGGAAAGAATCAAGGTTCAGGACACAGGCTTGGGAATGCAGTTGCGCCTGTTCCCAGTCCTGGCTCCAGCACTGGGAACTGGACACGCTCGATATAGTAGAAGTGGTTCAGGGTGGAGCAGAAGGTGGAAAGCTCTCATGTCAGTCAGGCCTGGCTTTGAATTCTGCCTCTGCCACTTATTAGTCATATGGTGCTGATGATGTGCTTTAATTTTCTGATCCTCAGTCTTCATTTGTCAACTTTGGATGATGCTGGTTCCTGCCTCCAAGACTGTTGGACTATATGACACCAGGTATCTTAATCTGCATTTCTAGTCAAAGAGAAGCAGTAAAATGGGGAAGAAGGTTGCAGCAGGTGGGCCCTGCTTAGGCCCATGGGGAGGAGGAAGATAGGTAGGTGCATGCCAGGGTCTCCGACAGAAGAGTCCCTGATGGCATCAGGACTGGAAGATCTGAGCAGCCACCATATTTGCTCTTCAGATTATAAAAGCCTGTGTTATTACACCATAGTTACCATCTTTAATAATCCACATTTTCTGAAGAAGGCCATCTTTTAATGCTTAATTTTGTAGCTATTTCAAGAGCAGGAAGAAAATCTTGAGCCCCCTCTGCTGGCCAAACAGTAGAAAGGCAGCTGAAGAAATGAGAAAAGTCTCCAATAAAGCAGTCATATCAATATACATAACATTCATCACAGATAAGTACCTACACACCAGAACACACACACACACGCATAGTGCCACAGATATTCACACTGACATAGACCTACAGGTGTGTCATCATCCCACAGATCATACATTCTTTCAGCCACAGCCAAAGACATGTTTGCACGAATATGAGCAAATAACCCAGAGTCCTAACAGGGATCATCTCATGTCTACACAGATACACATATGCATCCACACAGATCCATACAAATGTACAGTTCTGTATGTAGACACAGAGCACCATGTAGGCAGAAATATACATTCCACACTCACACAGGCCCAGAGAAGCATGCAGAGAAATATGTATGCCAACCTAGGCATCCATAGGATGTGTTTACTAATTCATAACCTCAAAGTTGCAAAAACACAAATACATACACATACAGACATATGACAACATACAGATGCTTCTAGAGGCTGATGAGGTACATGTCCATTCTCAGACACTTCAGATGTTTATGCAGAAACATAGACAAACCCATGGAAGCTCACACAGACACATGGGTGTTGGCCTGTCTACACACACACCCATAGACTGCACAGAGCTGTCCGTATGCAGACACAGGTGTATGTGTTTTTATTGATACACAGAGACATGGAGACATTTATGCAAACACTGAAGTATGGAGATTTATTCATAGGTAGATACATGTGTTTTAAATATGTACTTACTATCATTTTCATGCTCACAGGAGCACATGAATCTACACACAGAGGCATAATTGTTATTAAAACATACCTGTGCATACATGTTCCTACCTGTACGTGCAACCTACATGCTCATGCTCACCATGAAAACATATAAACATGCACAATGCATATGTATAGAAATGACTATGGGGATGCACATGGGAGTGTTCATGCATGTTGGTGTGCACGTAGAAACACACAAGCATGCAGGTGTGCACACGTACATGAACTTGTACATGGAGACATATCCATGCACACACAGACACAACAGAGACAATCCATAACGAAATCTCTACATGCGTATATACACAGACAGTGCTGTATACATATAGAGACATATACTTTTATATATAGAGATATAAGCATTATATATAGATACAGGGGAGAGAATGAGGCAGGGAAGAGAGAGGGAGATTGATTCATATGCAGAAGTGTATACCTGCAGATATGGGCATATAGGCACATAGGCCTAGAGACCCACACAGTTATACATGGGAAAATACGTCTGCACTCACACACACTCACTTAGACGCACAAGAGGAACATATGAAGTCACATTCATGCACAGAATCTCAGTTAGATTCACAGAGACACAGGCATGTAGACAGAGACAGAGAAATACATGGTTCATACCCATGTAGACGCACAAAGGTATCGACACCGAAGCTGGTACAGATACATCTACACAAATTTACATATGTGAACACATTCCACGTGAATGTACAAATGGACACAGAAACCCACAGATATACTGGACAAACACAGAGGCACACGGGACCACAAGCATGCATGTCTTGCACACAGACAGAAAAGGTATGCACCCACAATGGCAGAGCCCAGCACGCCTTCACAAACACACAGTTGCACAGACCCATGTGTGTGTTGTCATATGTATGCATGCAAACAGAAGTGGGCATAGGTACCACAGAGGCATACACAAATAAAGAGGAACAGAGACATAGCAGAACACATAGGGAAAATTCCCGTACACAAGAGTCCTCAAATGCACACAGTAACATGAGCATGTGGACACACAGATGCATTTACCCAGATAGTCATCCAAAGACATTAGTTCTCATGCAGACTCACACACACACATGCGCCCATAGACATGAGGATGGTCACACAGACATACACATCCAACCAGAGGTGGAGAAACAGGTGTATGAACACCAAGGCATGCATGTGTGAATAGAGAAGCCATGAGACACAGATAAAGAGGCTTATAGGCAAGAATGTACACATGTAGGCACATAGACTCCCACCCCTACACACACCTATGTCATGTACACACAGATACACAGACATGCAGAGGCCCACACAGATGAATATTTGCAAACAGTAAACATGAGGACTAAACATGCCCACGCAGGCATGGGTGTTATCTTATACACACAGTCTCTTGTAGAGATATACACACTGAAGACAAGACTTCAACCACATAAATGCTGACACACTGCAAAGCCCCTTACAGGCACATGCCTATATGGACACACAAATTCTCATGCAAATGTGCACTCAGATGGCAGACATCCCCACCCAGAAATACACAGACACAGAAAATCTTCAGCCTATAAAAGCAAGAGACATATATGTATGCATGCATGTGTGCTGTCACTTCCGTTGTGCCCAACTCTTTGCAACACCATGGACTGTAGCCCTCCAGGCTCTTCTGTCCGTGGGATTCTCCAGGCAAGAATACTGGAATGGGTTGCCATGTCCTCCTCCAGGGGATCTTCCCGACCCAGGGATCNTGTGTGCTGTCACTTCCGTTGTGCCCAACTCTTTGCAACACCATGGACTGTAGCCCTCCAGGCTCTTCTGTCCGTGGGATTCTCCAGGCAAGAATACTGGAATGGGTTGCCATGTCCTCCTCCAGGGGATCTTCCCGACCCAGGGATCGAACCCTCATCTCTTAAGTCTCCTGCACTGGCAGGTAGGTTCTTTACCATATACATGTAGAAATAGAGACAAACCCACAGTCACACAAATGCACAGATGCACAGAGATGCACCCTCACATGTCAATATATACACACATTGACTCGTGCTCATGTGTGCATATGTACAAATGATCTACAAATGTACTTCTATGCCCACACAACACTAAGCCTAAATGTACATCAAATATAAGAATGTACAGACACTGTCAGTTACATCTGTCAGTGTAAGCATATAGGTGTATCCATGGGCTTAATCATGTTACAGACAGAAACACAGACTTCCACATGCATAGACATAGAGACACAGGCAGACTTAAACATATGAAAACTGACTCAACCACATATAAAAGAATGTGACTTTTAGTGTCTTTTTCTTAGCCTCTTCAAGAGAATATGAAAATTAGTGAGCTCCCTCTGATGGCTAAACTATATAAAGTGATGTGGAAATTACCAGAAATATCTCTGAAAGCTCTGGATTGCACATGTGTTTGTGTGTGTGCACACAGACACACACTTCCACATTGCACAGAATCATGGACATAAAATCACATAGAAGCACAGAAATATGAATAGGTGAATATAGAAAGACCCATAAATAGTTATACACACACAACCCCAAGGTATCTCAGAGTATGATACTTAAGGGTGTGGCTATTGAACTTGAAAATGAACAAAACCAAACCTGCATTTGCATCCCATATCTGGCACTTACTGTCTCAATGATTTGGGGCTATTTTCCTTCTTTCTCACCTGTATCCTGGGGGTGATATTAACACCTAGCTCTTAGATCTGTTTGCAGATTCAGTGCAATGAAGGGCTTAACCTCATGCTTGGAATGTCCCAGAGGCCACTGCTGGTCCTGCTTTTTGATTTTTCTAGAGCTGAAGTACTTAGCTGAATAGGGTTTGAGTTTTGTAGTTAAAGTGCATGGTTATATCAGAGAGATGTATTAGTTAACAATATTTGTAAGTGATATTAATGAAGAATAAATGACCTTCCCAGACAAGGCTATTTCTGAAATTTTCAGAGGTGAGAAGGACTTATTACTGTCCTTAGGAAATGGAAACACCTAAAACAAATATTTCTTGCTATTGTGTGTCATTGTCACCGTTCTATGTTATTCCTATCCTTTTCCTTTTTGCAGGAGATAGGAAGATTGAGAGAGCTGCTGGAAGCGGGGAAGAGGGAGTTTTTCGCCACCTAGTGACCATTTTGAGTAAGTACAGTATTTGTGGATTGCTTAGAAATACTCCCTAAAATTTCACCATTGCAAGGTTGTATAACTGCCCTGGTGAATAAGCTGGTATACATCAAGTTATAGTGGTTTCTGCTATACCATAGTCCCCACCCTTATCCACTGTTTCGATTTCCAAAGTTTCAGTTACCCGCACTCAACTGTGTTCTGAAAATATTAAATACAAATTTCTAGAAATAAACAATTCATAAGTTTTAAATTGCACGCCATTTTGAGTAGCATGATGAAGTATTGCACCGTCCTGCTCAGTCCCACCCAGCATGTGAAGCATTCCTTAGTCCTGCATATCCCGCTCATTAGTCACTTAGTATCAGATCAACCGTCGAGCTATGACAGCCTTGTGTCCAAGTCACCCTTATTTTGCTTAATAATGACCTCAAAGTACAAGAGTAGTGATGCTGGCAATTCGGATACACCAAAGAGAAGCTGTGAAGTGCTCCTGTAAGTTAAAAGTTCTTGAATTAATGAAGAAAGAAAACCACGTTGTATGCTGAGGTTGCTAAGATTTATGGTAAGAATGCATCTTCTACCCATGAAATTGTGAAAAAAGAAAAAGAAATTGGTGCCAGATTTGCTATTGCATCTCAAACTGTGAAAATTACAGCCACAGTGAGGGATAAGTGCCTAGTTATGATGGAAAAGGCATTTTATTGTACAATAAGATATTTTTGAGAGAGACCATGTCCACGTAACTTTTATTACAGTGTATTCTATTTTACTATTTTCACTATTATCATTAATCTCTTACTGTGCTTAATTTATAAATTAAACTTTATCATAGGTGTGTATGTATAGGAAAAAACATAGTCTATACAGAGTTGAGTACTATCCACGGTTTCAGGCAGCCACTGGCGGTCTTCGAACATATCCCTGGGAATAAAGGTGGAACTCTTCAGAAATTAAAAAGTCATAAAATAAAAAGAAGTAAGTCTTTGTTTCTAAAATTCTTTCCTTCACTCAGTTTTCCTCTGGGATTTAATGAGACTATGTTTTATAGCGGTGGTCTTCAAACTTGCTAATTATAGGCTACCTAAAATAATTTTGAGAAACTGTCTACCCTGTCAAACATCTTGAAGTTAGCATCTGAAATTTCTTATCATAAGTTTAATTATTTGTACAGTTGTCATTTGCAGCATAGTCCCATGGATGGAGAAGCCTAGTAGGTTACAGTCCACGGGGTCGCAAAGAGTCGGACACGACTGAGCGACTTCACCTACCTACCTACCACCTATAAATATTTATACTTTTAATTAATGATTTAATCACATTTTTAATCTGTCCAATGAGCTAAAAATACCTTGCTAATTGGAGAAGGGAGTGGCCACCCACTCCAGTATTCTGGTCTGGAGAATTCTATGGACTGTATAGACCATGGGGTTGCAAAGAATTGAATGAGTGACTTTCACTTTCACCTTAATCTGTCCAATGAGCTAAAAATATCATGTTAACAAGACACTCATCATTGTTAATTAAGAGCAAACAAATAAGGAAAAACCATGAACAGTTAAAAATCTTGCATGATTTTATTATTTCCTTGAAATTGCCATTCCATTCAACTTCCCTTACAGAATTTATCCTAATGCAATTTATTTTTATGTTCAAAGATCTTTTATTGGTCACCCATACATCTCTGCAAAAATATAGGTTGAAATAAATTTTCCCATAATGCTAAGCTTCTAAGTACCAAATCTTTTATTATTAAATTATTAGTAGCACACAGTTTATCAGAAGAGTATAAAATATTACACATTTTGAAAAGTAAAAAATGAAAACTAGAATTTGGTTGGCAGTGCTTTTCTTAAGTGAATTTGATTGTTTATTTTTCCCCAAATTAGTTCATGACTTGGAGGATGACTCGTACTTCTAATGAGACAGAGTACAATATAAATTTTATTCCCATAAATAAAGAGAAGGGAATGGAATGAATTTCCAGATCACAGGTCAAAAATCACATGGTGACCAGTCATAAAAAAATGTTTAATGACTTAAACTTTTTAAATTAAACTTTTTTATTTTTAACAGACAGTTTGGCTGAGCCTATCTTTAATTGTTTGAAAGAAAAGAAGCCCGAATTATAGAAGAGTTTGTTGCTGAATCATTAATTTTAGCGTTTCTGAGAGGCTTACCAGAATAATCTTATCACTGAGGTTTAGCAAATGACTATTATATATCATTCTTTCATTTTGAGACATTGTTTTTTTTTTTTTTTTNGTTCTGAAAATATTAAATACAAATTTCTAGAAATAAACAATTCATAAGTTTTAAATTGCACGCCATTTTGAGTAGCATGATGAAATATTGCACCGTCCTGCTCAGTCCCACCCAGCATGTGAAGCATTCCTTAGTCCTGCATATCCCGCTCATTAGTCACTTAGTATCAGATCAACCGTCGAGCTATGACAGCCTTGTGTCCAAGTCACCCTTATTTTGCTTAATAATGACCTCAAAGTACAAGAGTAGTGATGCTGGCAATTCGGATACACCAAAGAGAAGCTGTGAAGTGCTCCTGTAAGTTAAAAGTTCTTGAATTAATGAAGAAAGAAAACCACGTTGTATGCTGAGGTTGCTAAGATTTATGGTAAGAATGCATCTTCTACCCATGAAATTGTGAAAAAAGAAAAAGAAATTGGTGCCAGATTTGCTATTGCATCTCAAACTGTGAAAATTACAGCCACAGTGAGGGATAAGTGCCTAGTTATGATGGAAAAGGCATTTTATTGTACAATAAGATATTTTTGAGAGAGACCATGTCCACGTAACTTTTATTACAGTGTATTCTATTTTACTATTTTCACTATTATCATTAATCTCTTACTGTGCTTAATTTATAAATTAAACTTTATCATAGGTGTGTATGTATAGGAAAAAACATAGTCTATACAGAGTTGAGTACTATCCACGGTTTCAGGCAGCCACTGGCGGTCTTCGAACATATCCCTGGGAATAAAGGTGGAACTCTTCAGAAATTAAAAAGTCATAAAATAAAAAGAAGTAAGTCTTTGTTTCTAAAATTCTTTCCTTCACTCAGTTTTCCTCTGGGATTTAATGAGACTATGTTTTATAGCGGTGGTCTTCAAACTTGCTAATTATAGGCTACCTAAAATAATTTTGAGAAACTGTCTACCCTGTCAAACATCTTGAAGTTAGCATCTGAAATTTCTTATCATAAGTTTAATTATTTGTACAGTTGTCATTTGCAGCATAGTCCCATGGATGGAGAAGCCTAGTAGGTTACAGTCCACGGGGTCGCAAAGAGTCGGACACGACTGAGCGACTTCACCTACCTACCTACCACCTATAAATATTTATACTTTTAATTAATGATTTAATCACATTTTTAATCTGTCCAATGAGCTAAAAATACCTTGCTAATTGGAGAAGGGAGTGGCCACCCACTCCAGTATTCTGGTCTGGAGAATTCTATGGACTGTATAGACCATGGGGTTGCAAAGAATTGAATGAGTGACTTTCACTTTCACCTTAATCTGTCCAATGAGCTAAAAATATCATGTTAACAAGACACTCATCATTGTTAATTAAGAGCAAACAAATAAGGAAAAACCATGAACAGTTAAAAATCTTGCATGATTTTATTATTTCCTTGAAATTGCCATTCCATTCAACTTCCCTTACAGAATTTATCCTAATGCAATTTATTTTTATGTTCAAAGATCTTTTATTGGTCACCCATACATCTCTGCAAAAATATAGGTTGAAATAAATTTTCCCATAATGCTAAGCTTCTAAGTACCAAATCTTTTATTATTAAATTATTAGTAGCACACAGTTTATCAGAAGAGTATAAAATATTACACATTTTGAAAAGTAAAAAATGAAAACTAGAATTTGGTTGGCAGTGCTTTTCTTAAGTGAATTTGATTGTTTATTTTTCCCCAAATTAGTTCATGACTTGGAGGATGACTCGTACTTCTAATGAGACAGAGTACAATATAAATTTTATTCCCATAAATAAAGAGAAGGGAATGGAATGAATTTCCAGATCACAGGTCAAAAATCACATGGTGACCAGTCATAAAAAAATGTTTAATGACTTAAACTTTTTAAATTAAACTTTTTTATTTTTAACAGACAGTTTGGCTGAGCCTATCTTTAATTGTTTGAAAGAAAAGAAGCCCGAATTATAGAAGAGTTTGTTGCTGAATCATTAATTTTAGCGTTTCTGAGAGGCTTACCAGAATAATCTTATCACTGAGGTTTAGCAAATGACTATTATATATCATTCTTTCATTTTGAGACATTGTTTTTTTTTTTTTTTGAGACATTGTTTTTAATTCAGTGGACTTACAAAGATTGGGAAAATCAAAATACTTAGATAAGTGTCACTTAGTTAATACAATAATTTTGATAAAATCCCTTTAGTTTATTATTTACCCTAAATATGAAACTTTGAGACTACTGATTTGGATTATTGATTTCATAGAAAACATTTATAATATAACTCAGTTGACAAAGGCAATGTTCATATCAAAATAATCAGCCAAATCAGCTTTATCTTCAGATAAAGTGTCAAATGGAGACACTCATTTTTCAATGGAGAATATAAATTAACATGCATTTTGAGGAACCTTATTTAAACCATGGAGAAATCAATTTGGGGGCACCTCTGGTTAAATATTTTACTGGCAAAGTAAATAGAAGATTAAAATGAGATTTTTATTTATTTCAAAATAAAGAAAATTTAATTTTAATATTTAATAATAATTCAGTGATAAAATTTATTAATAAATAATAAAATTTAATAATAATTTTGTTTGTATATGTAATTTAAAATTAAACAGTATAATATGTAGCTAACATGTTATAAAACAAGGAATTGAATGGCATGCATAGTTTCTTTTGGTAAACAAATATCCCAATTTTGGGTTTCTGGAAATAATTAAGAATAATGTATAAAAAATTTTAAAGACATTATTTTTTTAGGCCACAAATTAAACTTTTCAACCATATTTTATAAAAGAGAAAAGTATATAGGGCTAAAAAATAACTGGTCTGGCAACAACCATATTTAATTTTTTGATAATAAGTACTAGAAAATCTGTAATTATAAAATGAAATGAGGATTGACTTTCATTGGGAAAGATATTTCAAGATACAATCTGAGAAAACATGTTTTAGCTAGTTTAATTGAATGATGTACCTTATTTGGAAGAAATCACATACAATTTCTATACATGTTTTACCAATGTAAACATTTTGTAATACAAAAAACATTCCACTTATGTGTAAAAGAATCAGCATGGACAGTATATGCAGCTATTAGGAGGTGCTTTTCTTTCCAGTTAATGACAGATGTAAGTGATTAGTGTTGAGAATAGCTGCAAAATAATGCTTAATTTTAAGCAAGTGGGAAAAAGCTGTCCTTGGACAGATCAGTTTTAGGCAGCAAGAGGCATGGATGTTGAGAAGCTGAGCGTGGATTCCCTGCAAACTACCCCTGCTCACATACTTTCTGAAAAGAATTCATCGATGAGTAGCCAAGTTTGAAGCCCACTGTTCTAAACTATCATCAGCAGGATTGCTCCAGAACAATGTTTTGTCAGTTAGGATAATCAATTTTTTGTAGTTCACAGTCATAGGAGTGCAGTGGAGGTAGCTGCCACTCTTGATTTTCTGCCAACTGTTTTTGTGACTGATAATGTTTGAGCTAAAGATTCTGAAAGGGATTATTTTTGTTTTGCTGATAAATGTGTATTTTGACTAGACCTCCATTGTCTGATATTGGAGCTGCTAGCAACATGTGGGTATTGAGCATTTGAAATGTGATTAGTGTAAACTGGGCTTCCCTGGTGGCTCAGTGGTAAAGAATCCTCCTGACAATGCAGGAGATGCAAGAGACCAGGGTTCGATCTCTGGGTCAGGAAGATCCCCTGGAGAAGGAAATGGCAGCCCATTCCAGTATTCTTACCTGGGAAACTTCATGGACAGAGGAGCCTGGCGAGCTACAGCTCACGGGATTGCAAAGCGTCAGAAACAACTTAGTGACTAAACACACACTAGTGCCAACTGCAATATATTCTAACTGTAGAATGCAACACAGCAGATTTCAAAGACAGGGCACACATAAATGAAATTTTCATTAATATTTTTATATTGAGTACATGTAGAAATGATAATATTTTTGATATATTGAAATAACACACATTATTAAAATTAATTTCACCTGTTTTTTAAACTTTTAAAAATATTGTAATATGAAAATTAAAATTATATAGGTGGCTTGCATTATATATTTTATATGATAGTGCTACTCTAGAGCTCAGATTAAAATTCTCTAACTTCCCCTAAATAGCATGATCACAGAAAAGATTGCTTTGTCCACTAATGTTGATATTCTGATGTAACCAGTTCCTTTACTGGTATTTGGGTTTCTGAATTGGGGAATTTCTAGTTGTTCGGCTTGAAATTTGTAGTTGTTTTTCTTAGGAAAAAGTAAAAAAACCCAAACAAACCAATATTCCACTAAAGATATTGAAAAAGTAGTCTTTTATTAGTACCTGGAAATTTTCCCAGAATGAACTTTGGATGGCTTCTCAGTGGATATATGTGAAGTTTTTCAAGCTCTTCAAAATTGTCAGTGGCAGGTATTGCATTCTACAGAACATATGACATGTTTCATCACATTTGAGGTTTTTTTATGTAATATGTTTTTATGTAACACTAAGAAAAAATACTTCCAAATAAACCGTGAGGTAATGCTTTCATATCCATAAAATTTTAATTTTATACTTACCAAAAGAGCTTTTTTTGGCATATATGGACATATCATATATCATGATACCAAAATAGCCACAACCAAGTTGGAGTATGTATGGCAGTGACTTTCAACTGCATCCTGGCTGACAGGGATTGTAAAATGCCACTGATTATAAGACACATTCTGATTTCAGAGACATGAAAACGTTAAGAAAATATGCATCTTAGAATTGGTTAAATATGGTTAGTCGTTTGTCAGGAAAGAAAGGATCACAGAAGACAGAAAGCCAGACTCCAAGACATCAGCTTAGTGAAAACACCTTTTCTGTGTGTGATCGGATATACAAAACCCAAAATGTGGCTCTTACTCAAACTTTTATCATAGAGCACTTAAAAAACATTGCAATATACATTTCATGCTAGTTGTTTGATGGTTTTCCTAGTTTTCTTTTATTTGTTTCCTGGCTTGAAAGTGGGAGAAGTGGAGGAGAAGAGGACGACAGAGGATGAGATGGTTGGGTGGCATCACCGACTCGATGCACATGAGTTTGGGTGAACTCTGGGAGTTGGTGATGGACAGGGAGGCCTGGCGTGCTGCAGTCCATGGGGTCGCAAAGAGTCGGACACTGCTGAGTGACTGAACTGAACTGAACTTGGAAGTGGGAGNTAAAATACCCTTCATTATTTCAACTGAAGTACAGTTGATTTACAATGTTGTGTTAGTTTCTGGTGTACAGCAAAATGATTCATATATATATTATGTATATATATTCTTTTTTCATTATGGTTTATCACAAGATATTGAATATAGTTCCCTGTGCTATACAGTAGTACCTTGTTTATTTATAGTGGTTTCTATCTGCTAATCCCAAACTCCTAATTTATTCCTTCCCCACCCCCTTTCCCCTTTGGTAACCATAAATTTGTTTGCTATGTCTGTTTCTGTCTCACAAATAAGTTCATTTGGGTCATATTTTAGATTCCACATGTTAGTGATGTCATGATATTTGTCTTTCTCTTTCTGACTTAACTTCACTTAGTATAATAATCCCTCAATGCATCCAGGTTGCTGCAAGTGGCATTATTTCGTTCCTTTTTATGGCTGAGTAGTATTCCATTGTGTGGGTGTGGGTGTGGATGTGTGCACACCACATCTTCTGTATCCATTTGTCTGTCAGTGGACATTCAGGCTGTTTCCATGCCTTAGCTGTTTAAGTAGCGCTACTATGAATGTCGGGGTATATGTGTCTTTTCTAATTACAGTTTTCTCAGGATATATGTGCAAAAGTGGGATTGCTGGATCATACGGTAACTCTGCGTTTAGATTTTTGAGGCATCTCCATACTGTTTTCTGTAGTGTAGGGGTTCCTTTTCTCCATACCATCTCCAATATTTGTTATTTGTAGACTTAAATGATGTCCCTTCTGACCAGTGTGAAGGGGTACCTCATTATCATTTTCATTTGCATTTCTCTAATAATTAGTGGTGGTGAGCATCTTTTCCGGGGAAGGCAATGGCACCCCACCCCAGTACTCTTGCCTGGAAAATCCAATGGACGGAGTAGCCTGGTGGGCTGCAGTCCATGGGGTCGCTAACAGTCGGACAGACTGAGCGACTTCACTTTCACTTTTCTCTTTCATGCATTGGAGAAGGAAATGGCAACCCACTCCAGTATTCTTGCCTGGAGAATGCCAGGGACGGGGGAGCCTGGTGGGCTGCCGTCTATGGGGTCACACAGAGTCGGACACGACTGAAGTGACTTAGCAGCAGCAGCAGCAGAGCATCTTTTCACGTGCTGATTGGTCATCTGTATTTGGTCATCTTTGCAGAAATGTCTATTTATGTCTTCTGCTTATTTTTCAACTGCATTGTTTCCTTTTTTGTTATTGAGTTGTATATGAGCTGATTCTATATTTTGGAAATAAGCACTTGTTGGCCTTGTCATTTACAAATATTTTCTCCCAGCCCACAAGTTGTCTTTGTGTTTTGTTTATGGTTTCCTTTGCTGTGCAAAAGCATATAAGTTTTGCTGGCTTCCATCTGTTTATTTTTGCTTTTATTTCAGTTGCCTTGGGAGACTGACCTGAGAAACGTTGGTAGAATTTATGCTGGAGAAAGTTTTGCCTATGTTCTCTTCTAGGTTTATCTTATATTTAAGTCTTTAAGGTAGTTTGAGTATCAATGCTCTCATTTTTAAGAAACGGATAACTGAAACTCAAAAGAGGTTGAGTAATCTGCCAGGGTCAAACAGTAAATGATAAGTCAGAGATCGGAACAGAAACCCAGCTTTGATAGGTTATTTTTAGGGTCAGCCTCCGTGAGGAACTGAGAGATGAAACAGGAAAGTAAAGTGCACGCCCTGGATGGACGTGTCACCTTAGCTTCACATACCCTTGGCCCTAAAATGAGGAGCCCAGTCAGCAGAGGCCAGCGTGGCGCCCTTTACGGCACAGGTGCAGAGCAGGGCCCCTCTTGCCCAGGTCTATGGGTAGAAGAGCCTGACAGCCTCCATTTTCTTGGTGAAACATGAAAAAAGCCAAAGTTACTTGCTCAGACAGGTTGGGTGGAAATCCACTTAGAGGAATCAATGCTACCTTGACTGTTTGGTTCTTTTAACTCTTGGGAAACATAGTATCTAAGCAGTTTGCCAGGAGAGTTTGTTTCCTAGCTTGAGGAAGAACCATGCTCCAGGCAATCAAATATTGATTACAGTCTCTAAGGTGCTACAGTTTATAGGCATTCACTTGATAGATTTTTTTCTTCCTACCAGCTGACCTCAATCAGCCCACAAAGTTTGCTTTGTGACAAAAGTATGAACTAGAAGGGGGAAAGAAAAGTATGCCACACCCCCTACTTCAATGCCAGAGAGCTATTAAACCTGATTTTGGCTCAGGAGTGCTCCGCAGTATTGCAGGCAGGTCACCTTGAAAACAAACTGTTCATCATAAAGACTACTGGGCTTCACTTCAGGTGGGTCTTCTCCTCCTGCCTTAAAGGCAAGTCTGAGTTCAGATGACATCAATGGTCAACAGAGACGGGGGCAGCTGAAGGTGGGATGTCCAGAGACCATTTTTTATAGTCTTTAAATAATGTGAACTTTGAAAGAAAATGAAATGCTTGAAAAAGGAAGAAGACAGTGTGAATTAGATAACACAGCAATGACTAAACACCAGTCATCTACTTCTTAAAATATCTTTATATGTTTGTGAAATGTTCATATTGTTGTTTTGAAGGAACTTGACATACTCTCCCTATATATTATACCTGGGCATTGACCAAATGGTGCTTTTTTTTTTTTTTTTTATTATAAGTACTAGGATTTCAAAGACCGTTCTACTGTTAATTTCCTATAATGGCTGCTAACATCTTATTATCTGCATTTTATTGCTAGGAAAACTAAAATATAGAGCAGTTAAGTGACTACCCAGTGAACAAGGGGCAGAATTGGAAATAGCACCAGTAATTCATCCTACCTCTGAAAACATACTTCCTGATAACCTAGAGGTGCCTGTTTGCACGCTAATCTGCTTCTGACTCATGGCTGGTAACATCCTGTATGACGACCTTTTAGGACTCTGTAGTTGGTCAGCACCTAGCTGTGTATTAGGTTAAATAATTTCAATATAAAAATAAGGGGGGATCAGACTTGACACTTTGTCTTTGAGGACAACATAACTTATGACCTGTCATCCAATGGGCCACAAACCAATAAAAGGAAAGCCTGGTTTTGAAGGGGGTGGAAAGGCAAATGTCCAAGGATTTAGATTAAATTTATGCACAATGTATCCATAATTTATGGCCTTATATTAAAAATCTTGGTTGAACATCCCTCCCCCACTTTAATTTATCTTTTCTCATAGCAATTATAATTGACTACTTTACATTTAGGTCCATGATACCCTGGAGGAGGAAATGGCAACCCACTCCAGTATTCTTGCTGGAAAAAAAAATCCCATGGACAGAGGAGCCTGGCAGGCTACAGTCCATGGGGGTCCCAAAGAGTTGGATGCAACTGAACACATACAAACCTGTACATTTTATTTTCCCTACTAAATTCTAAAGGCAGTGATTGTGTCTCATATGTTGTTTATCCTCCATGGTACATAACAATGCCTTGCTCATGCTAGCTGCTCATAAGATGATGCTAAATTAAAAAAAAGAGAAAAGAATACTTCGGATTACATCAGTAACGTAAGATTCACATCCTGTAGAACTAGTGAAAATGAAAGTCGTTCAGCCATATGCAGCTCTTTGCCACCCCATGGACTATACAGTCCATGGAATTCTCCAGGCCAGAATACTGGAGTGGGTAGCCATTCCCTTTTCCAGAGGATCTTCCCAACCCAGGGATCGAACCCAGGTTTCCCACATTGCAGGTGGATTCTTTACCAGCTGAGCTGCCAGGGAAGCCCAAGAATACTGGAGTGGGTAGCCTATCCCTTCTCTAGCAGATCTTTCTGACCCAGGAACCAAACAAGGAACTCCTGCATTGCAGGCAGATTCTTTACCAGCTGAGCTGCCAGGGAAGCCCATAGAACCAGACCTGCTGCTGCTGCTGCTGAGTCGCTTCAGTCGTGTCTGACTCTGTGCAACCCCATAGACGGCAGCCCGCCAGGCTCCCCCGTCCCTGGGATTCTCCAGGCAAGAGTACTGGAGTGGGTTGCCATTGCCTTCTCCAGTGCATGAAAGTGAAAAGTGAAAGTGAAGTCACTCAGTTGTGTCTGACTCCCTGTGACCCCATGGACTGCAGCCACCAGGCTCCCCCGTCCATGGGATTCTCCAGGCAAGAGTACTGAAGCGGGTTGCCATTGCCTTCTCCGAGAACCAGACCTACCCATAAACTAAATCCTAGGTCAGAGCCATGGGTGGGAGGAACTGCAGGTGGAAACCAGGCACAATTCTCACCCTTCACAATTACAGGCCAAATGAGGGATTGTACATGAGAGGAAAACTGCTGTTGGAACTTAAAAAGAAAATAGATACAAATTCTTCAGTTAGTTTCTATTCTGTCTGCAAGGAAGAGGATCCATGTATTTCTCATCAAGCCCAAAAGACTACCTAGGTAAGAAATAGAATCTTAAGGGACGGATGCCCATTGCAACTATATGCGGAACTCCTTGATGGTGAACTTGTACTCAGGGAGAATCTGTTTATTGTGAAATAAATGGAACGTCCCAAATAATGAGGAAGCATCCTGCACAGGGGAAGAGGGAAAGTCAATAACAGTATTCCAATGTGTGTTGTATCTAAACTAAACTACAAAAGTAGCTTTTTGCCATTGCATGCAAATGATGTCTGGAAACTAGCCTAGTTTGCATAATTGCACAGCTGTGGGCAGTCTGGCTTCCAAAATTCAGGATGCATCTTGATAGCATGTGTCAGACCCATAAAAGGGTTAATTTTGAAAACAGCCACTTTCCTATACAGATGGAGACAGAGTGCCATCATCAATGTTTAATCAATCAATAGGCATTTATTCCTGTGATATAAAGTTTACATTATCCTCCGTCTGGAGCAAGTAGAGGAATAAGGAAGGGAATCTGTCAAAAGCAAAATTACTTCTTGTTAGCTTTGCCCCTGTAATTTCAGTTCAGCTCAATACATGTTAATCTTTTTTATGACTTAAATAAAGCAATGAAAGTGATTATACTTTAACCCTCTTGTGCATTTCTTAAACAGTTTAATCTAAACCCAACAATTTAGACCAGGCTTGGGATGAGCTGTCAGATCTCTGTCTCAAAACATGATCAGATAATTGGCCAGTTACTCTGTAGTTTCCATTTCCTTCCCAATTCTGTTCAACCCTGTAGTTCCAGATTTCTTCTCAACCCTTCTCTTTCTGTGCAACTCTGCTCTCTGTTGTAATTTCCGAGTTTACATGAGAGTGGACTTTCTGTTCAAATAGACACACATTTGAATTCTGGTTCCATGGAATTGCCTGTAAGAGTCCCTAAGCAATATGTTAATCCCCTTAAGGCTCCGTTTCTCTATCTGTAAAATGGTACACTAACGCCTGTCTTGTAAAGTTGTGTGCACGCATGCTCACTTCAATTGTTTCTGACTCTGCAGTCCTGTGGACTGTAGCCCATCAGGCTCCTCTGTCCATGGGATTCTCTAGACAAGAATACTAGAGTGGGTTGCCATGCCCTGCCCCAGGGGATCTTCCTGACCCAGGGGTGGAACCCGTATCTCTTATGTCTCCTGCATTGGCAGCTGGGTTCTTTACCACTAGCACCATCTGGGAGACCCTCTTGTAAAATTGTGGTGAACCTTAAATGAAATAGCGTGTATGAAATGCCTGGTACAGGCAGACCACTTAATTTATGACTATGCCATTTCCTTGCTCTCAAACGGGATCACTTGTTTCCTCTGCCTTGAGAATAGTGTTCTGTTAGTGTTGTTTGTTTGTTTCATTTACCAGACTGTGGCTCATTAATTCACGTGGTCGAAGCACAGTGCAGAAGCAGCACATTTATGTCTTTCATTTTTGGAAAGACTAGTAAAAAGAGGTGGGAGATCAAGCATGCAAATGTGCTTAGTTGATCACCAGAAAGGAAGATTGTTTGTATATTTTTATTGTTGCTGCTGCTGCTGCTAAGTTGCTTCAGTCGTGTCCAACTCTGTGCAACCCCATAGACGGCAGCCTACTGTGTGTGGTAATTATCACTGGGATGGGTGGTGGTCAGTGAAAGTCTATACCCTCCTAACAGGACAAATAACACAGAGGAAGGCATAGTACCTAAATGCATGTATTATAGAACATGTATGCTATTCTCCATCATATCTGATCTCCTAAATTTTCTTAGTAAAGAAAGAAATGGGTGGGGATTAATAAATTCCCTCTGTGCTACTAGGATTTCCTCATTCATGCCTATCTATTAGAAAGTCCTAAAGGAAGCGTGTCCAGGCTTCCTGTACTTCCGATGACAATAGCCATCTGTTATGTACAGAAGCCCTCCAGGTAGAAAATAGAGACCTGCCACCACTATGTTGATGTTCTCAGATCAGCGCTGGCGTTTAAGGTAACACAGAGTTCTCATCGTGGCAGTTCCGTATATTCCATCCAGGGTGACGTGGGCAGCCTTTGGAATGCAGCATAAAATTAGTGAATACTAATGAATAATGAATAAAGGTTTACTCCCAAACCAGGCCGTCAGATGGAAAGTCTAACTTGGTTTCACAATCCAAACCATTGTTCACCCATTTGTTCCGCCTCTCACCGTCTGTCCTACTTTTCTGTTCACAAGCTGCTAAACCATTAAGCAAACCTATCACAGAACAAGTTCAACCTGCCTCTTAGTCTTCTAACCGAGTCTTAGAAGTTCTTCAGTAATAAGAATATAGAGCCCAGATCCTGAATATTTGGTAATGCTTAGGTTGTGAGGGTCCCACAAGGCTATCCACTGAAGATGCTCACATCACGAAATCAAGGGGTGAAATTCAGCATGAAATTCACCTGTCAAGGTGAAAAAGCAGTGGTTTCATTTCTGATAAGCTTTCCTGGGAGGGGATGGGGGAGGGGGAGATTGGACGGAATGTAGCCAATGACAGAGAGGGCAAGGAATCCTGCATTTCCTCCTTTCCCTTTAAATCAACCCAAGTCAGATTCTAAGTTCCAGACTCTGAGGAATAGAAAAGTCAAATTCAGTCACTATGGGAGTGTCCCAGCTTCAGGCCACACAGGTGGTGGCCTGAAGTCTGTGGACATTGTCTGGGTGCTTAGCCGCTCAGCCGTGTCTGACTCTTTGAGACTCCACGGACTGTAGCCCACCAGGCTCCTCTGTCCATGGAATTCTGCAGACAAGAATACTGGAGTGGGTTGCCATTTCCTACTCCAGAGGATCTTCCCAACCCAGGGATCAAACCCACATCTCTTGCATCTCCTGTACTGGCAGGTGGATTCTTTACCAGTGTGCCACCTGGGAAAGCCCAGCGGATCTTAAGTAAAGATGGGAGTAAAGGCCCCACTGGCCTTGAGACGTTGGGGGACACAGAATACCAGTGGGGACTCCATGGTCCCAGCCCCTCGGGATATGGCTGCTCCATTGCTTCTGGTCCACTCATAAGTGAAAGTGAAGTCGCTCAGTCGTGTCCGACCCTCAGCGACCCCATGGACTGCAGCCTTCCAGGCTCCCCCGTCCATGGGATTCTCCAGGCAAGAACAGTGGAGTGGGCTGCCATTTCCTTCTCCAATGCGTGAAAGTGAAAATGAAAGTGAAGTCATGTCCGACCCTCAGCGACCCCATGGACTGCAGCCTTCCAGGCTCCTCCATCCATGGGATTCTCCAGGCAAGAACAGTGGAGTGGGCTGCCATTTCCTTCTCCAATGCGTGAAAGTGAAAAGTGAAAGTGAAGTCGCTCAGTCGTGTCCGACCCTCAGCGACCCCGTGGACTGCAGCCTTCCAGGCTCCTCCGTCCATGGGATTTTCCAGGCAAAAGTACTGGAGTGGGGTGCCACTGCCTTCTCCAGTCCACCCATGGGGCTGAGAAAATCTCTGATGACCTGAGACACTCCACCCCGAGTCCTGCTGTGTGCATTGGCAGACAGCCTTCTGACAGCACTTCTTGCTTAAGCAGCTGCCACTGGGGTCCAAGCTCCCCGTTACCACTGAAACTCACCAGCCTCCAACCTCCACGCAGTCCACGTGAACCATCTCCTGCCTTCCCTGCCAGTGCTTCTAGAGGCCCTGCCAGATCACCCCAGCTTTTCTGGGGACACCTCTTTCACCTGAGATTAGGTTTCTACAAAAAAAGAGGAAAAGCCGCTGCTGCTGAGAAAAGAGAATGACAAACTGCAGGTTTCTGTTCAAAATAGGAAGGGCAGGAGTGACTTGGAAAGAGCAAAACTGAAACCTCAGAAGATTACCCTGTCCTGTAAGTCTCAGAGTCCAGCAGCAGACAAGAGTTACCCTTGACTGCTTGGCCTGGGAACTGGGTGGACCGAATGTTCCTGATAGAAAAGTTATTGGAGCCACAATTATATGGACCAGCTCCAGGGACACTGGCTGAGGGTGAGAACTGAGAAATACCCATGGGTGTTTCAGGGCAGCACCCTGGGCACTTCCATCCCATCCCAGTGTTTCTGGGCAGAGGTTCACATGTGTTAGGAGTAGGAGGGGACTCAGCAGAAGCGGGAAGATGAAATGAAGGTGTCCCAATACCAAAAGCGTGGCAGTTGTCTGCAAACACAAGACCCTCCTACCTTTGAACCTAAAACCCACCTGGATATTTGGAAAGGGGTCACTGCATCAGTGGCCAAAGGAATGACCACATCCAGGCCAAGACGGGTGCCCAGGAGGAGGGACCTTGGGCTCAGAATTGCCCAGAGCTCAGTCACTGCCCAGAGCCAGCTTGTCGGGGCCCTGAGACCCAGCAGGACAGAAGAAATCAGGTTTCTCCCGGCCTACCTAGAGACCTGCAGGAGACACACAGACAGCAGGGCAGTGGGACGGGAGGAGAAGCCAGGCAATCACACCCAAAACTCAGAGACTCTGCCAGGGAACTGGGGCCCCCCCATCCAGGGACCCCACTGCTGGAGGTTCTAGAAAAGTCCGCGTCTACTGCATTGGCCCCTGGGAACAGAGTCCTCTCTGGCTGGGCCCTCGGAGTCTGATGCTGCCAAGAAAACTCCAGCTGCACTTTCAAACACAAGTAAAAACCTCTTCATACTGTAAAATAAAAGCCAGATAGCCTTCTTAAATCACCAGGTATCTGGATCTGGTGCCTCTGTGATTTACTGAGATTGAACTTAAGCAAATATTTATGGGAACAGGAGGCTACGATGAACAAATTCATTAATTCAGTGACAGCACAGGGTAGTTCCTCAATAAATGGTGGTTGTTGCTGCTGCCGATGATAATTAAAATCCTGTTTATAGACGGGTTGTGATGTATAATCATTTCATAACTATCTAAGTCCTTATGCCTTGATGAGAACTATCATTATGTGTAAATATTGACTAAGGCTGAGTCTTGAGCATGCCGTGGAAATTCAAGTTTATCATCTCCCACTAACCAACAGTAATGAACTAAACTGGGATCTCTCAGGCCAAACAAACAACTGGTTGCGTTGATGGGGGGAGTGCAGGTGTGAGCCTAGGTCAATACATCTTGCAGTCACTTTTTTTACATTTTACACACAATCTGGGCATTTTGCATGAGACTTTTGGTATTTCCTCATCATTTGGGGAATTTTAGGACTTCTGGGGAAAGTCCTCTCTCTGATTCAGCCTTACAAAGTACCAGGAGGAGGCTGGGAGGCTAGGAGCTCCTGGAAGTTTCCATGGACCTGTGATATACCCAGTTTCACCCCTGGGCATTTCCCTAGAGATAAAAAGGAGTAGTAGTTTTTTCTTTAGGAGACTCTCTTGTCCCTGCTGCGGCTGCTGCTAAGTCGCTTCAGTCATGTCCAACTCTCTGTGACCCCATAGATTGCAGCCCACCAGGCTCCTCCATTCCTGGGATTCTCCAGGCAAGAATACTGGAGTGGGTTGCAATCATTTCCTTCTCCAACACATGCAAGTGAAAAGTGAAAGTGAAGCCACTCAGTTGTGTCTGACTCTTAACGACCCCATGGACTGTAGCCCACCAGTCTAAGACGGAGTGGCTGGCCTTCACTGCTCCTGGTTTGATGACCCGTGAGTCGTGGCTGGTTGCAGCCAGCTCGGGGCAGGGGGGCTGATGTGCTGGTATCTACCACAGGTGTGGGCCATTTAGCCCTTTCTTAAGGCCCCTCCATCCATGGGATTCTCCAGGCAAGAGTACCGGAGTGGGTTGCCATTTCCTTCTCCACTCTTGTCCCTAGAATGACCAAAATTTTATCTATCTAGATGTCATCCAAAACTGGTAAGAACTGAAGTGCTAAACTGAGTTTGGTTCCAGTCCAAGCGTGTGCCTCATGTTCAGTAGGAAATCAAAGACTGAATGGATGTACAAATGGGACTCCTTGAGATACTTTGCCACACCCAACATCCCCCACCACACACACACACACACATAAACTATTTCATAATTTGCCAGATGGAAACGATTTACAGGATACTCTTTGTGAGGGAATTAGAGTAAGTCAGGCAGCAACTTTAAAAATTGATAAAAGCAAGCTCACATTTTGTCATGTTATCTTTCATCACCGTCCCCCCAGACAAATAAGCTGAGGTGTTGCAGACAGGACTACTAGAAAGTAGCATTTCCTCTGCATGGAACTTGGGGAGCACTTGAGGAGTAAATGGTCTCCTTTGTAGGCATGAGTGAGATTAGTATGAAGGGGCCTATAAATATTAATGCACTTTTCTCTTCTGCATTTCTGTATACATACTTTCATTTGGAAGTTTCTACTGAAGGGTAGGGGTAGGATAGAAACATTAAGTTTATTCAAGCAGAAATTCAAAGAGAAAGTGTATTTAGCCTTCGGCATTCAAAACTGAGAAACACAATAGAGTGAAAAATGGACTTGGTAGAGAAGGGGGAGAGAGAAAGCAAATTTTCTAAATTGTTTTAGTATACTAGGAACCAAGCCCAGGGGCTTAGATCTTGTATTTTTTCTCATAACATAGATAAGATTCCCCCTCTGCTATGATCATTGGGCCATTACATTTGTTGCCCTAAAGTAGAAAGGAGGGTATGCCATAGTAGAAAACGTGTAGATGGAAGATTCTGAGCTTTTAAGAAAAATCTGGAAGTTGGATTTTCTCAGAGGGACTCATGGGAATTGTTGAGAGACCCCCAAGAAAGCAAGTTTCAACATCAAGATCCCACTCATTATCCTTGCTGCTGCTGCTGCTAAGTCACTTCAGTTGTGTCCGACTCTGCGACCCCATAGACAGCAGCCCACCAGGCTCCCCCATCCCTGGGATTCTCCAGGCAAGAACACTGGAGTGGGTTGCCATTTCCTTCTCCAATGCATGAAAGTGAAAAGTGAAAGTGAAGTTGCTCAGTCGTGTCCGACTCTTCGCAACCCCATGGACTGCAGCCTACCAGGCTCCCCCATCCCTGGGATTCTCCAGGCAACAACACTGGAGTGGGTTGCCATTGCCTTCTCCAACTCGTTACCTTAGGATGCGGGAAATCTCTTGAAATGAGAAAGGTGTGGGAAATCCAGCCGACTCTGGGCTAGTGGTCAGTTCCCCAGGGTATAGCAGGGAGCGCTGTCCCCCTCACCACGGGGGAATGGGACAGTGTCATCAGTGGAAAGGGCAGGACAGGTCTTCCAACATCCCCCTGCCCGGGGGTGTACATGGGGATTCCAGAAGAAATTGGTGCATGTGTGAAGATGCAGAGGGGACCAGCACAGGCTCTCAGGGGGCCTTAAGAAAGGACCAAATGGCCCAAACCTGTGGTAGATACTAGCACATCAGCCCGCCTGCCCCGAGCTGGCTGCAACCAGCCATGACTCACTGGTCATCAAACCAGGAGCAGCAAAGGCCAGCCACTCTGTCTTGGAAGACAGCTGGGCTACAAAGGACCTCACTTCCAGGAAGGCACATGCTATCTGGCAGAGGAGCAGAGTCAGGGACGGGAAATCTGGGAGACCCAGAGAGGCAGCGGTCAACCTAAACATCAAACAGCTCAGAGACTCTTACTAAAAGGAGAAGTCCCCGGCTCTCCCTGCCTGTACCACCCAGCAGATAGGGGCTTGAGACACAGTAAGGACCATCGAGGGCCACCTTTCCTTGTGTAGCGGGAGCTCCACAAATTGAGATTCGGTTCCACTGGCTTCAAGAAAAGTCAAAGTCAGCTACACTTATAAATGGAAGTTTCTGAGCTTTGGGTTAAGTTGACATCCCTGATTTCAAGAGCATAACAGTTCATTCTTTAATGATGTTATTTTGTATTGCGGTATTAGTTTTATACTGTGTTACATGTGTATGTATAATCTAGACATCTTTTTAAAAATTCTCAAATTGACAAGCACATGTGGCAGGACGTTTTGTCACCTCCTTCTTCCTGCCGTGTCTAGGTCATCCAGACACATACCCGCCCTGAGGCAGGTCAGAGGAGCGCTCCTTGCCTACCCAGGAAGAGGCAGGAATCGAACCACTGGAGATGGGGTAAGAGAGGGCCACAGAGAGAAGGGGGCACTCAGACCTGCGGGCGAGGGAGGAGAGGGAGCCTGTTCAGGACGAAGACTCTTCTCCTGAGGTCCGGAAGGGAGGCAGCCATGCAGGTGGCCGCAGGAAGAAAGAGTGAAGATGTCTGTGTGTGCGTGGGGAGCAGGAGAAGCCATCGCAATACTCTAGAAGCCTCTGCCTAGTCTCTGACAAAGGGGAATTATGGATTGCATGAGCCAATAGTGTACAGCCTACTAGATACTCTGTGTGCGTGTGTGCGTGTGTGTGTAGAGAGAGAGAGAGAAACAGTAAGACTGACTAGTCAGGTATTTCCTGGGAAAGGACATACTGTCCCTCTCCCCAACGTGAAAGACGAAGAATCCCTGCAAATACATTTTATAATGTTAATCTTTTATTATAACTTGGAGCAATTTCCACAGCTAAGTAATATTTAACTCTCACTTTCTTTTCTAATAGGAAAACCAAGTGTATGCCACAAAGATACTGCCGGTGAGAAACAGAAAGTAGTGACAATTTTCAAAGTTATTTTAGACCAGAGCCATTTGTTTGTATGGATATGTGTGTGTTCACAACAGCCATGCTCCCCCCACAAAGGAAAATACACTGGAAAAGGGGGAGTATGGAGTAGGGTGGGGTGAAGAAGAACGTGGCAGTGTTTTCAGTTCCTGAATAACAGTCCCCGACTCGCCAGTGAGACACTGGACCACAGGCAGGATGAATGTTTGGGTCTGGACAACCGACTCTGTTGGCGGATTTTGCTGCCTTGGCCCAAACAAGTGTGTCCGCTATCTTTCTTCTTGCTCCTGAATCTCAGCGTGATCGAGTATCAAGAGACAGGCAAGCAGCCAAATGGAGCAAAGAGAAGGGCGATCATTGCAAAGAATTCCTGTGGGGTTCACTGGGGTTTTCAGAAAGTAAGCGATGCCCATGGTGTGAGTGGACGTCTGACTTGCCTGCTGTAGGTGAAGGTGGTTCTTCCTACAGAACGCTCTCTCCAGAAAGACATCCCCTCTCTGGGACATGAGGTGGAGTGGAAGGACTACCCATTTAAAATTGTCAGCTATGTAATTTCTTTTCAGCATTAACTCATTTCAGCCTGAAAATCTTGACAATGCAAATTTGTTCTCCAGCGGGGGAGAGAGAATGGGAGAAAGAAACAATATTCCTCCCTTTAATCGGGTGAGAATAATCAGGAAGGATGGGTGAGAGGGCCCACGCGTTCTGTGCTGTGCTTTTGAAAAGAGAACAAAACACAATGTCCAGAGATAAACTGTCATCGTCTGAAGCTCCAGTTTTCTTACAAATTCTTAAGGAAATGTTGCCCCCTTCCGGACAAAAAGTACAATAGACAGTCACCACAGCCTTGCCATCCAACCTGTTTATAAACTCATCTACCTGGGTTAGTCAGGAAGGGCTTTGCTCTGGCGACTTTTCTGTCACTATGCCTCCACAACACTAATTTACTTTTAAAAAATCACTATACAAGCACGAATCATATGTATAAGAGATCAGAAAACCCATTTTACCAATTAGGCAGATTCTTCAAAACAGGACTAATCAATCACCCTGACAAAGTTTACCAGATTGTTTTCAACCTCATTCACAGCCTCCTTACCGCCTATAGGACTTGAGGAGAGGTAGATAGTTTTATCTCTCATTGTTTATTTTATTATTTAATTTTAAAATTAATACTCTCAAAAATGGGTTCAAATTAGGCATTTGGGATTAGCATAGACGCAGTAACTATATACATAACAGATAGCCAACAAGGACCTACTGTGTAGCACAGAGAACTCCGCTCAGCATTTTATAGTAACCTATAAGGGGAAAGAATCTGAAAAAGAATAGACATATATATGCATGGATAACTGAATCACTTTGCTGTACTCCTGAAATTAATATGACATTGTAAAGCAACTATACGTCAATTTAACAAGATGGAAAGAAATGGCTTCAGGTTTGCCTAGCTAAATAACCTTGAATTTTATTTTTTCAAAAGATTTTATTATTTTAAAGTCGTATACTTGGAGCGCTAAAAAACTGAAACGCCAAAGCTGATATCCTGACCTGAGTTACCAGATGTCCATGCTTTACGTTTATAGCGTGCCCTTCCTGGTAGTCACTGCTCACTAGCAAGCGTCTTGTCAATACACCAGGCAACTGAATGCACATGTTTTTCTATTTGGCCACCTATGGGTTTGCTCCTCTAAAGAAACATCAAAATCGAAGAAGGAACCGGCACCCTGCCCAGGTCATGCCACCACCCCAAAAGGAGAAAGTCATCTTTCTGCTGTTGAAGTCGCTAACGTGAAGAAGCCTGCAAGCCCAGAAAGCTTATTTCTCAGCTGAGTGACCACAGCAGAAAGGACCTACGTTCTTGTCTAAGCCCTGTAACTGCAGGCTTCTATGGTAAGGCCAATATCTGCCTTCGTGCAGAACTGCCAGAGGGGTTAGGGAAACGAGATACCATTTCTCTGAGAAGCTCTGCTCATTTCTGTGAGCCCATGATTGATGGTGATTGATAACCCTGCACACCTGCAATCAAGGATGCCCCGTATTTATCCCAGGGCAACACCTGTGGGGAGGCCGGTTCTCACTCCCTGAGCGCGGCCCGCAGGGGCTGGCAGAGCGTCTCCTGGTCCTCTCGTCCCTAAAGCTCCGGGAAGGTGTCCTTGAATTTTATTTTTTCAAAAGATTTTATTATTTTAAAGTCGTATACTTGGAGCGCTAAAAAACTGAAACGCCAAAGCTGATATCCTGACCTGAGTTACCAGATGTCCATGCTTTACGTTTATAGCGTGCCCTTCCTGGTAGTCACTGCTCACTAGCAAGCGTCTTGTCAATACACCAGGCAACTGAATGCACATGTTTTTCTATTTGGCCACCTATGGGTTTGCTCCTCTAAAGAAACATCAAAATCGAAGAAGGAACCGGCACCCTGCCCAGGTCATGCCACCACCCCAAAAGGAGAAAGTCATCTTTCTGCTGTTGAAGTCGCTAACGTGAAGAAGCCTGCAAGCCCAGAAAGCTTATTTCTCAGCTGAGTGACCACAGCAGAAAGGACCTACGTTCTTGTCTAAGCCCTGTAACTGCAGGCTTCTATGGTAAGGCCAATATCTGCCTTCGTGCAGAACTGCCAGAGGGGTTAGGGAAACGAGATACCATTTCTCTGAGAAGCTCTGCTCATTTCTGTGAGCCCATGATTGATGGTGATTGATAACCCTGCACACCTGCAATCAAGGATGCCCCGTATTTATCCCAGGGCAACACCTGTGGGGAGGCCGGTTCTCACTCCCTGAGCGCGGCCCGCAGGGGCTGGCAGAGCGTCTCCTGGTCCTCTCGTCCCTAAAGCTCCGGGAAGGTGGCCAGGAGCCGGAGTCATCTCACCCCTGCGCAGCAGTCCTGTGCAAGCAGGTCTCTTCTGCGCTCACCCTCTGGCCGGAGGCAACAGCAGGGTCCTCTGTGAAGGAGGTAAGTGCAAGGGGAGGAGAGAAGGTGAATTGCTGCGACCCCCAGGCAGCCGCTTTTGTTTGTCGCCCACCAGACCCCGCCTGAGGTAACTACAGTAAATATCACCTGCAAGGCCAATGGTCAGGGTGTGTGTCACGATAGGCCCACTGGGGGTGCTAAGACGGCACAGAGTCGGCCCCGACGTCTGCCTCGCGTAAATCTCAAATTACTAGCTGCACTGGTGACTTTAAAAGCACTGTCTCAAAAGGCGACTTGCAGCCTTTCGAGGCTCGGAAAAGCACAAAGGGAACGAACCGGGGTGGAATGGTGTTCTTAGAAATCCTGTTTGGAATTGGGAAGTTCCTGGTGCAGAAATGTCTTTGGTGCGGGTGATAACCTGGGCCTGCAGGCGCTGAATTGATTCACTGTCCTGCAGACACCTTGGGGCTGAGTATCAGGGAACAAATGCATTCATCATGGCAGGGCCCGTGCGCCAAGGCGCAATAAAGACCGTGCTCCCCGCGGCGGGGAGCGTGGGGACCTCGCCGCAGACCACACTCGCCGTAGTTGCTCTCTGAAGTCTCATTACTAAATATGTGTGTATGTAGCGGCGGGTGATGGAGGGGGTTCCATCTGACTTTCTCTGAAAACATGCATTTAGAAATAAATGCATTTACACTTCACTTTATGTTTTCAAAAAGGAGGAGGGTGGAATCTTTGGACCAGAGTCGTTACAGATTAAAAACACACAGACACGCACCCGGACACAGACACGCACATACACACATGCACGCACGCACAAAAGCTTTCAGGGAGAAACAGAAAATAATGTTTAGCAATTACGGTCCACAGCTGCTGCGGTTCCAATGTGCGCGTACTACACAGGTGCGGCCATTATAACAATGAATAGCGCGCATTAAAGGTGCCATCCATAGGGGTAATAATACTGGGGTTGAAAAGGTATTTTCATTTGCGGCCTGATGTTAGGCAGAAAATAAAATAAGGCGTTTCACAGGCAGCCTGATGGCTCAGCTGCCACACGGGAGGCCCGAGCCTGAGATTAATCTAGGACTCTTATGTGAGCAGCTGACGGTGGGAACCTGGCAATGGGTACCTGGAGGGACCACCAGCTCGCTCCCCAATTCTTCAAAAAGCCTGCTGATTGGGGAAACTGAGGCACCCCGCAGTTTACAATGTGAACCGCATCAGCCGGTGTGAGATCCAACCCTCCCTACCACCTACTAGTCTCTGGATGCTGGAAATTATGTTGGGGAAAGTATTACAGAGAGAGCCTCCGAATGGATGGAGGGGGAGAATGAATCCCACAAGGCAGCGGGGAGGGTTCTCTACTTCGGGCCTCCTCGTCTCTGGCTGCTGTCTCCGTACCCCAGAAACGCCCTTCCCAGGGTCCGGCTTCCAAGGCTTGGGCAGCCTGCGTTTCTCACTTCTCCCTTTGAACGCCCAGCAGCAAATGGGTACCATATTCTACTGCATTCACTTGTCAGAACTTCTCAAATTGCTAAACTTGTCCGCCTGGGTGGAAAAAAAAGTCTTTTAGACAATTCCTGCAGATTGATAGCTGGAAAGCTAAGGAAGGGGTGCAGGGGACTGGGATTGAGGGGAGAGTGGTGATGAGAGAGTGAACTCTAGAATCAGGGGTGGGGGTGGGGGAGACCAGATCTCAATGCCATCACATGGGAGCTCCGTGACCGTGGGCACACTATGTCAACCCCCTGAACTGCTGCAAAATGGGGTTTTAGGATCTACCACAGAGGACGGTAAGAAGTTCCAGTGAGACCAAGGATATGAAGACTACACCAAGCCCAGACCACTAGTTGGTGAGTGGCTGTCATTTCTCCATGTTTATTTTCCTGAGTGAGTCTGTGGATAACGTGAGTGATTTTGGCAAGAAATGGAAATCTACATCAAGCAGAAACAAAGACATTAATAACAGTGTACATATTACCCAAGGGGCTCTCGACGCTTACTCCTTGGAGAAGGAAATGGCAATCCACTCCAGGATTATTGCCTGGAAAATCCCATGGACTGAAGAGCCTAGTAGGCTACAGTCCATGTGGTCGCAAAGAATCGGACACGACTGAGCGACTTCACTTCACTACATATTACTCTGTACCGTAATCCACTTCAGAGCAAACATGGTAGGCTGCCTGGAGGTGGTGGTTTTTCAAGTTTAAAGCTCAGTGAAATCATTGTTTTCATCTTGTCTACTTTCAACAGGGGGTAAAAACAAACAATAAAATAGTGCATGTTGTAGGGTGAATTTAAAAACAAAATGCTCAGTTTCCATCAGATCCAGGTGGGCGCTGGCCTGGCTGCCGTGAACAGGGTTGGCTTTTCCAGGGGCCAAGTGAAGAGTGACCTGGAAGCCCCCAGCCTGGTGTGGGGGAGGCCCAGGAGCATGTGGCCATGCAGACCCCAGGCTGAGCGCTGTCCTAGGGAACAGGAAGGGCCCTGGTTCACCAAGGAAGGCAGGAATACAGCCCTTTTTAGAGGCCTTAAAAGTGAGAACAGGATGAAAATTAATTTGAAACTTCCCAGGAAGCCTGCATAATGAAAACAAAGCTCGATTGCAGTGCTGGCTGGCGCTCCCTGGATCTGGAAGAGCTCACACAGTAGAGCTCTAAACAGATCGCTGAAGCCAGCTTGGGGGAATCAACAGTTACGGTGGTGGTGCGGATGGTGGAGAAAAGAGTCTTAGTCAAGCTCTCATGGACCACAGTTCCCTGAGGCTCTTTCGCAGTGTGTTCATTTATTTATTCAGCTCAAGTTGAGGACCACGTAGTATGAACTGGCATCATCCGAAGTCCATAATAAGACATCAGACCCCCTGTTGATGAAGCTGCCAGTCTGAAAGCAGAGACGGGAATATCAACACATAATTATTAGATAGTTTGTGAAAGTATTCAGCAGAGGAAGAAAGGGGTGCTGGGTGCTTAATCCAGACAGGGGGTCTAGGAGAGGCTTTTAAGAGGAGCTGATATCCAGATGAAAACTAGACAGGGAAAGAGGGAGGTGTGGATACAGGATGCACAAAAGCCTAAGGGTGAAAGTACGAGCCATTCTGCAAACTCATGACTGAAGGTTGGACGGTGAAGGGGAAGAAGAGAGGCTGTGATGGCAGGAGCTCGTGCAGCCCTGTGTTCTGTGTGGACTAAGGAAGGCTGAGGGTGCAGGGAGATCTTTAAGCCAGAGTTATTAGGGATGAAATACACACACATAACGGTAGCTAGACTTCAGGGTGGGAGGTTCCCACCTCCCGGGACTCATACTTTGAGGTAATCGCTTGACAACACTGCCAGAATGGGTCTGTGTAATCAGTGGAATGTGACAGAGTAATGGTATGTCATTTCTGAGGTGAGGTTATAAAAGACATTGCAGCTTTGCTTCTCAGATCGCTACCCTAGGGTAAGCCAGCTGCCATGCCTTAAAGCAATCCCGTGAAGATCCCCATGTCACAACAATCTGAGGCCTTGTGAGCGAGCTTGGGAGGAAATGCTTCAGCCCTGGTCAGTCTCAAACAATTGTAGTCCTGGTTAACGTCTTGACTGAAACCTCATGAGAAACCATGAACCAGAACCCCCAGTGAAGGTGTTTTTCTGACCCTCAGAAACTGTGCAAGACCAAATGCTTGTTGTTTGAAGCTGCTAAGTTTTAGGCTAATTTATGACACAGCAACAGATGGCTAATATATCTGATAACATGGGGGAAAATATATCTACATTACTATGTGAAAGAGCAAGTTATAAAGAAAACAAGTTTAATATCCTGCTTTTTATACACTACACATTTGTATGTTATATTAATAATGGTGTTTCTTTTTAAAATTTTTATTGGTTTACAATGTTAGTTTCTGGTATACAATTTAGATCTACAGGTACTTTTTCAGATTCTTTTCCATTATGTTTATTCCAGATATTGAATATAGTTCCCTGTGCTATACAGTAGGATGTTGCTCATCTATTTTAATAGGTAGTAGTTTGTATCTGCGGAGAAGGCAATGGCAACCCACTCCAGCACTCTTGCCTGGAAAATCCCATGGGCAGAGGAGCCTGGTAGGCTGCAGTCCATGGGGTCGCTACGAGTCAGACATGACTGAGCGACTTCACTTTCCTGCATTGGAGAAGGAAATGGCAACCCACTCCAATGTTCTTGCCTGGACAATCCCAGGGACGGAGGAGCCTTGTGGGCTGCCGTCTATGGGGTCACACAGAGTCGGACACGACTGAAGCGACGCAGCAGCAGCAGCAGCAGCAGCAGTTTGTATCTGCTAATCCCAAACTCCAAATTTATCCCTCCCCTACTTCCTTTACCTTTTGGTAACCGTAAATTTTGTCCCATGTCTGTGAGTCTCTTTCTGCTTTGTAAATAAGTTCATTTTTATCAATTTTTTTTAGATTCCACATATAAGTGACATTATATATTTGTTCTCTAAGTTTCTTTTTTATTAATTATTATAAAAAATGAACCACAAAAGTAATCTTGTCTAAGGCTTCATGATAATGTCAATTAAGGCTCATAAGCAGCATAAAAAGCAGAGCACCAGAGGCATTTTGAAATCACAGGCTAACTCTGGAGTGTGGTTAAGCCATAGAGAAGTCCTGCCCACTTTCTGCACAGCACCGCATCAGCAGGTGTAAGGTGGGGCGTGGGGTGGGGAATAGAAAGGAAGTCACCTTCTCACCAGGGAGCGGAGATGTTAACCAGAAGAACAGGGTTTAAAAAAAAAAAAAAAAGGAAAGGCCAGTCAGATCATTTCCAAGGCAGTTTTGGGAAGCTGCGGGACAAGACAGATACCCAGAAAGGCTCCAGGTTATCCATAGAAGAAGGTGAGAAGGGGCTGAGTTGATGAAAGAGGAAAAACGTACCAGCTAAAGGATTCTGAAGCTGGGAGAAAGGCAGCCCTCACCGGCTGGCCTCAGCAAGACCAACCAGAAGTCCCAGCAAGTAGAAAAACATTTTCTCATGTAAATCATCCTGGGGACACACCTCAAGGGTGGGTCTGAAGGTGGTCCAGCATGCCAGCCTCTGGGATGTTACTCAGAAGCTGCTTGCCTTTTCCTTGCCTAAACAAGCTTAGCCTGATTGCGTTTTCCACCATGTTGGGCATGACAGTTATCAGGGAATTGATTAAAGTTACATTAAATAGTAGTTTTCTTACAATATTAACATCTTATCTCCTTAACATTTTTGTCATATATTAAAGAGTTTTAGAAAGTGGTATTTAAGGCCATACCAGTTTTGTTTTGTTTTTCTTGGATGGGCATGGAAACAGGAGGTTCTTAATGTGTATTAGTCACAGATGTTTGAGGAACTCCCCCCAGCAATGCCTCTGAGTGAAGAGGGACTGGTCTCAGGGCATTAGGGTAACAAATCATCAAGTTTCCAGTGCACAGTGGGACCAACTGTTCTCAGTGGACAGGAGGCTGCCACGTTGTGGGAGAGGGGCGAGGAGACTGCCGTCCCACACCCTGCCCGAGCAAAGACTTGGAAAAGTGAGGCCCCATTCTGGTCTCTTCCCTGAAAAAAGCCCGCTCACCAGTGGACCCCCAAGGTCTTTGGGGGTTTGAGTGTGGTTCTCAATGATGATGTCCACAAGGAAGAAACGGTGAAGGTATTAGTTAGACAAGCATTGACGAAGTCATGGAAATACATGCCTGGAGAAGATTTTATTAAATTTCTTTTTAGTTAACTGTGATTAGAACAAAGCCACATTTATCAAATTAACTGAATCGGTGCCTGACTTCAATAAGCATTTGCCCTAAAGACCAGGCACCCAATTCAGTGTGTTTAGACAGAAATTTCACCTGCCTTGATTCTTTCCCACTAAATAGAACCCCACTTGTTAGATATAAAGATGGCATTTGTTTTTACATGTGATAAAGCTGTTATTAACTCTCAGATGGTGTCATGCTGACTTTTCCAGGGTACTGGGGAAGCCCTTGATCCCTGTAGTCTCAAGTATGTGCCACCAAATTGCCGTCCTCCTTTTTATGTGAAGGCGTTCTTTTTAGATCTTTCCCTACATGGAAGAGGTCCTTTTGTTCCAACATCCTCCATAAAATAGCACACACACAGATAAACCACATAAAACTTCAGTTCAGTCAGTCATGTCCAACTCTTTGCGACCCCATGAATCGCAGCACTCCAGGGCTCCCTGTCCATCACCAACTCCCGGAGTTCATTCAGACGTCCATCGAGTCAGTGATGCCATCCAGCCATCTCATCCTCGGTCGTCCCCTTCTGCTCCTGCCCCCAAACCNAGCTCCAGGGCTCCCTGTCCATCACCAACTCTCGGAGTTCACTCAGACTCATGTCCATCGAGTCAGTGATGCCATCCAGCCATCTCATCCTCGGTCGTCCCCTTCTCCTCCTGCCCCCAATCCCTCCCAGCATCAGAGTCTTTTCCAATGAGTCAGCTCTTCGCATGAGGTGTACTGGAGTTTCAGCTTTGGCATCGTTCCTTCCAAAGAAATCCCAGGGCTGATCTCCTTCAGAATGGACTGGTTGGATCTCCTTGCAGTCCAAGGGACTCTCAAGAGTCTTCTCCAACACCACAGTTCAAAAGCATAAAACTTCAGTAACTACTTAAACAACTACTCCTGTCAACATAACAGACGAATCACTAAGAAAGGAGATGTTTGGCAATGTTGGCTATGGAGTTAATAACCACTTGAGTGAAAACACTTTTCTTCATTTATATATACTATTGCTTATAATTTTTCTTTGGCATAGACACCATCACTCACATATTCAGCCTTTATCATGTCACTCAAAATTGACACAAGATCAACAGTACTTTTTTTTTTTCCATGTGTGGATAGGCTTTCAAATGTTTTTACTTTTTAGAAATGCCTAAAATATACTGATAACTTTATTTTTAAGTGAAGGATAATTGCATTACAATATTCTGTTGGTTTCTGCCATACATCAACATGAATCAGCCATAAGTATACTCCTGTCCCCTCCCTCTGGAACCTCTCTTTCACCTCCCACCCCATCCCACCCCTCTAGGCTGTTACAGAGTCGTGGTTTGAGTTCCCTGAGTCGTACAGCCAATTCCCACCAGCTATCCATTTTGTATATGCTACTGTATATGATTCCCTGCTACTCTCTCCATCCGTCCCACCCTCTCCTTCCCCCATCAATATCCACAAGCCTGTTCTCTATGCCTGCATCTCCTTTGCTGCCCTGCAAAGAGGTTCATCAGTACCATGTTTTACAGATTCCATATAGAGAGAGTTAATATATGACATTCGTTTTTCTCAAAAAGATGCTGCTATATCTTGGAATTATTCTGATAAAAAGCTTAAAGCAAAGGAGACATCTTGATTGATTCCAGAAACAGGTTAGTGGTAGAAACTGACGTCTGTCCAATGGCTTTGTCATCATTTGGTGGTGATCATGACTACAGCACGAAGAGGTTCGGTTTGGTGTTTTTAACCAGACTTTTTGACTTTCAGACCTGAAATGATGTTGAACATTCAGCATGCTGATGTACATCACCACATCTCCCCATCTCATGCCTACTCCTTTGTTTTCTTTGATTACTATACAGTTCTCTATTATTGGCAAGGATGTTTGAGATAAACTATAAAACCTGCAGACTTTGTTAATCTGATGTGACATAGCAACTACTAGAATTCCTTTAAAAAAAAAATAAAACAAGCCTACTGTTAGTATGCTTGAAATAGATTTAACTCAGCTGGTAGTGAATAATGTTGGAGTCTGAAGGACGTGGCTGGAATGAGCTAAGTCTCTGCTTCACAAATGCTGGCTGTTTCTGGGAGGAGGTGCTTACTGACTTCAGGGCTGCTGCCTTCTGACCCTGGTTGTAGACGCTTCCTGAGGCTTCTTACTTGTGCCGTAATTTTGCAGATAACCCATTTAACCAGATTTTCAGGGCATCTAGGACTCACTGCCTCCATCGTAGGTTATTAACTTTTGATATTAGCAGTTTATCAAAATCCTTTCTATAAAGCAGGTTTAGCAACAGGCTGACCCTTCTCCCTACCAGAACCCACTAGAAAGGTGTCGCTTCTTCTTGGTCACTGGGATAAACTTTGTGGGAAGCTGCTTACTACTTAGCATTGGTTTGATTAATGCCTTGCTTTGATAAGCTTGTGTGTGTGTGTGTGTGGTTTCATTTAAAGATATTGAGACTTAAGTCACATTTATTCTAAGAGGGGGTTGGGATGCTTATACTTCTATACTTTTGTTTGAATTGGGGTATACCCAATTAACAATGTTGTGATAGTTTCAGGTGGACAGCAAAGGGATTCAGCCATACATATGTATCCATTCTCCCCCAAACTCCCCTCCCATCCAGGCTGCCACATAACACTGAGCAGAGTTCCATGTGCANGATGCTTATACTTCTATACTTTTGTTTGAATTGGGGTATACCCAGTTAACAATGTTGTGATAGTTTCAGGTGGACAGCAAAGGGATTCAGCCATACATATGTATCCATTCTCCCCCAAACTCCCCTCCCATCCAGGCTGCCACATAACACTGAGCAGAGTTCCATGTGCATTAAATTTGGGAAAGTCCTTACTACAGAAACCAAATGCTGGGTAATCTTTTGTTCAGTGAATTTTGAGTGTCAACTGTGTTCTTAGCAGAGTGCTTACTCTTGATGAAAGGCAATGTACAATGTAAGAAACAGTCCTGTCCCTCAACCAGTTTATAATGTAGGGGCAATGAGTACACACAGAAACCCATTAACAGTAGATGCGATCTTTGACTAGTGGCCGAATGAGCAACAGACAGGTCCAGTACAGGATTGCATTAGTAAGGAAGGCATCCTAAAAAAGACGGTACTTGAAAAGGATGGAAGGTGAGGAAGAAAGAGGGGGAAGATGTCATAACTCAGAATAACCGAAGCCAATGCAGGAATACATCTCCTTCACTCACCTCTTCCAGGAAGCTCTCCCTGGCTTCCAGGTCTCCCTACTGTGCACCTGTAGCAAAGTCTTTCAACCCATCATATTTCGAATGATCTGTCTTCATGTCTAGAAGCCTCTCAGAGTCAGGGGCCAAGTCTTTTCCACCACTGCATCCTTTGGGGAACATTTTTGGTGATAAAAATGTATAGCAAGTAATACCTGTGGGCTTCCCGGGTGGCTGAGTGGTAAAGAATCTGCCTGCCAACGCCGAAGATGTGGGTTCAATCCCAGGATCGGGAGAATCCTCTGGAGAAAGAAGTGGCAACCCGCTCCTGTTTTCTTGCCTGGGAAATCCCCCGGACAGAGGAGGCTGACAGGCTACAGTCTGAAGGGTCGCAAAGGGTCAGACACAACTTAGCAAGTGAACAAGCAATGCCTGGCACTGTAATACCTGACATGCAGTAGAGACTCAGTGTTTGCTGAATCTCAGGGTTAGATGTGAGAAGGAGAGAGGAGTTTGAGAGCCTTTGTCACCAGTATCTAGAATCATTATGTCACTGTTACTTCATTACGTCGTTTAGCTGTGACTGAAGTCTGGAGCTGGAGATTTCCAGATGCTGCAACAGGATTTTATCATTTCGGCCAACTGGCAAAGTTTCACGTCGTTGCCCTCCATTCTTGCAACGTCTTTTCCCTCTGCCCCGTCCCACACACGCAGACACTTCAAGTGTCTCCATAGACCGCTGGACAAATGAAATGCCCTGTGACATGAAAGTTAAGTGCTGTATTGGTCCCGGTCTTTCCAAATGCAGGCAAGAGCCTTTGACTTTGTTCTCATCATTCCTATGAAATCCTAGACCATTATTGCTGACTTTTTAAAATTAATTTTTATTGGAATATAGCTGCTTTACACAGCTTTACAATGCTGTGTTTCTGCTTTACAGCCAAATGAATCAGCCACGCATACACCTGTATCCCTTTTCTTTTGAACCTCCTTCCCTTTCAGGTCACCACAGGGCATTACGGTTCCCTGTGATATATAGGATGTTCTCAGTAGTTATCCATCTTATACACAGTATCAATAGTGTATATTCATCCCAAGTTCCTCCCACCCCACCCCCACGCTCCCCTTTGGTATCCATATATTTGTTCTCTATGTGTCTCTTTCTGCTTTGCAAATAAGATCATCTAAAAAGAAATTGGGTCATGTGTAGAGGCGTGGGTGGACCCAAGGAGTGTCATACAGCTGTCTCTTATACACATCTAGATGTGTATAAGAGACAGCATCTTATCTCCTTAACATTTTTGTCATATATTAAAGAGTTTTAGAAAGTGGTATTTAAGGCCATACCAGTTTTGTTTTGTTTTTCTTGGATGGGCATGGAAACAGGAGGTTCTTAATGTGTATTAGTCACAGATGTTTGAGGAACTTCCCCCCAGCAATGCCTCTGAGTGAAGAGGGACTGGTCTCAGGGCATTAGGGTAACAAATCATCAAGTTTCCAGTGCACAGTGGGACCAACTGTTCTCAGTGGACAGGAGGCTGCCACGTTGTGGGAGAGGGGCGAGGAGACTGCCGTCCCACACCCTGCCCGAGCAAAGACTTGGAAAAGTGAGGCCCCATTCTGGTCTCTTCCCTGAAAAAAGCCCGCTCACCAGTGGACCCCCAAGGTCTTTGGGGGTTTGAGTGTGGTTCTCAATGATGATGTCCACAAGGAAGAAACGGTGAAGGTATTAGTTAGACAAGCATTGACGAAGTCATGGAAATACATGCCTGGAGAAGATTTTATTAAATTTCTTTTTAGTTAACTGTGATTAGAACAAAGCCACATTTATCAAATTAACTGAATCGGTGCCTGACTTCAATAAGCATTTGCCCTAAAGACCAGGCACCCAATTCAGTGTGTTTAGACAGAAATTTCACCTGCCTTGATTCTTTCCCACTAAATAGAACCCCACTTGTTAGATATAAAGATGGCATTTGTTTTTACATGTGATAAAGCTGTTATTAACTCTCAGATGGTGTCATGCTGACTTTTCCAGGGTACTGGGGAAGCCCTTGATCCCTGTAGTCTCAAGTATGTGCCACCAAATTGCCGTCCTCCTTTTTATGTGAAGGCGTTCTTTTTAGATCTTTCCCTACATGGAAGAGGTCCTTTTGTTCCAACATCCTCCATAAAATAGCACACACACAGATAAACCACATAAAACTTCAGTTCAGTCAGTCATGTCCAACTCTTTGCGACCCCATGAATCGCAGCACTCCAGGGCTCCCTGTCCATCACCAACTCCCGGAGTTCATTCAGACGTCCATCGAGTCAGTGATGCCATCCAGCCATCTCATCCTCGGTCGTCCCCTTCTGCTCCTGCCCCCAAACCCTCCCAGCATCAGAGTCTTTTCCAATGAGTCAGCTCTTCGCATGAGGTGTACTGGAGTTTCAGCTTTGGCATCGTTCCTTCCAAAGAAATCCCAGGGCTGATCTCCTTCAGAATGGACTGGTTGGATCTCCTTGCAGTCCAAGGGACTCTCAAGAGTCTTCTCCAACACCACAGTTCAAAAGCATAAAACTTCAGTAACTACTTAAACAACTACTCCTGTCAACATAACAGACGAATCACTAAGAAAGGAGATGTTTGGCAATGTTGGCTATGGAGTTAATAACCACTTGAGTGAAAACACTTTTCTTCATTTATATATACTATTGCTTATAATTTTTCTTTGGCATAGACACCATCACTCACATATTCAGCCTTTATCATGTCACTCAAAATTGACACAAGATCAACAGTACTTTTTTTTTTTCCATGTGTGGATAGGCTTTCAAATGTTTTTACTTTTTAGAAATGCCTAAAATATACTGATAACTTTATTTTTAAGTGAAGGATAATTGCATTACAATATTCTGTTGGTTTCTGCCATACATCAACATGAATCAGCCATAAGTATACTCCTGTCCCCTCCCTCTGGAACCTCTCTTTCACCTCCCACCCCATCCCACCCCTCTAGGCTGTTACAGAGTCGTGGTTTGAGTTCCCTGAGTCGTACAGCCAATTCCCACCAGCTATCCATTTTGTATATGCTACTGTATATGATTCCCTGCTACTCTCTCCATCCGTCCCACCCTCTCCTTCCCCCATCAATATCCACAAGCCTGTTCTCTATGCCTGCATCTCCTTTGCTGCCCTGCAAAGAGGTTCATCAGTACCATGTTTTACAGATTCCATATAGAGAGAGTTAATATATGACATTCGTTTTTCTCAAAAAGATGCTGCTATATCTTGGAATTATTCTGATAAAAAGCTTAAAGCAAAGGAGACATCTTGATTGATTCCAGAAACAGGTTAGTGGTAGAAACTGACGTCTGTCCAATGGCTTTGTCATCATTTGGTGGTGATCATGACTACAGCACGAAGAGGTTCGGTTTGGTGTTTTTAACCAGACTTTTTGACTTTCAGACCTGAAATGATGTTGAACATTCAGCATGCTGATGTACATCACCACATCTCCCCATCTCATGCCTACTCCTTTGTTTTCTTTGATTACTATACAGTTCTCTATTATTGGCAAGGATGTTTGAGATAAACTATAAAACCTGCAGACTTTGTTAATCTGATGTGACATAGCAACTACTAGAATTCCTTTAAAAAAAAATAAAACAAGCCTACTGTTAGTATGCTTGAAATAGATTTAACTCAGCTGGTAGTGAATAATGTTGGAGTCTGAAGGACGTGGCTGGAATGAGCTAAGTCTCTGCTTCACAAATGCTGGCTGTTTCTGGGAGGAGGTGCTTACTGACTTCAGGGCTNGCGGGGAAATTAATGTTAATTAATCAGACAGCAGTTTTATACAGGGCTGTGTGCAGAAGGTTATTCGAGTCCTGCTGCAAATAGATTTATAGGTGTAATTGCCATGTTGAATGACCCTCTGTAAATAGGCTCATTAAACTGGCCATCAGTCAAAAAGTCTAATTGAGGCCATGCAGTAGCCTGCAATCGGGAGCAAGCGGCTCCTGATAAACAGAGCTGGCCCACAGCAGCCTGCGCTCTGGACCGCGCAGATAGAGCTGCTGGCCAGCCTTCAGGTGGTCCGGCTTTTCCTGCCTCCACTGGTTCATTATCTCGGCAGGGAGTCCCCTTCCTACCCTGCTTTACCCTCTTCCCCTCTCTTGGTCCCAGGAGAGCCCTGTGAGTCTGCGATGGCAAGCACGGGGTGGAAAGTGTGAGCATAGCAGGAGCCGTTACCACCCTGCGGTATCTCTCCCGTGTGGTCATGATCGGGAAGGGCAAGCACAGGGCCCATCCCTGGGCATCCCCCGGCCAGCTACGAGCTCCTTGTCGAACTCCTGTTCTCCTTTTCTTCTTCCCATACCCCCATGTAACAAGAATATGAATTATTATTTTTCTCTGGTGGGGGGGTGGTGAACTGTACATTTAAACTCTCCTTGTTTATTGCAGCATTTATTATAAGAGCAAAAATTAGAAACAATCTAAATATCCATCAACAGGAGTATTTTGATTGTGATCTTTTTTAGACAAAATACTAAGCAAATATTAAATACAACTTTTAGGGAGATCCAGATTTATTAATCCAGAAAGCTGTCCAGGATGTACATTTTGTACAGAAGAAACAGATTACACAATAGTAAAAACAGTGTGATCTGACATAGTATATCATTATCTGTGGCTGAATATGCAGAGAAAATGTGATTTTTATTTTCCCTAGGAACTCATCTATTCCTTCTCATAATCTCCCATTTAGTAGCTAGTGGAATAAAAAGAAAAAAAAATCATTAAGTCTCTAATCCTAGTTAAATTTAGTCCAGTCTGATCATGCAAACAGTCCTTTCAGCTCATATTCTTTTAGAAAAACTTCTGTTTCTAGAAGGCTCCCTCTGATAATTTTATGTGTCAACTTGATGGGGCCACGGGGGCCCAGATATTTGGCCAAATGTTACTATGGGTGTGTGTGTGAGGGTGTTTCTAGATGAGTTAACATCTTACAGGGTCGACTGAGCAAAGTAGGTTCCCCTCCCCAGTGGGTGGGCTTCATCCAATCTGATGAAGGCCAGACAAGGACGTAAAGGCTGAATAACAGAAAATTCACTCTCTCTGTCTGCTGTCTTTGAGCAGAGCATCAGTCTGCATCTGCTTTCAGACTAGAATTATACCAGGGTCTCTCTTGGGTCTTCAGTTTGCCAGCTATAGACCTTGGGACTTCTCAGCCTCCATGATCATGGGAGCAAATTCCGTGGGTGGGAGGATGGATGTATGTAGAAATATCTCTTATCAGTTCTGCTTCTCTGGAGAATCCTTACTAGTAAACTTCCTTTGCCCACTTCTCTTCCCCAGGTGATACCCAGGTGTGTGATCTGAGGGCTGTGTGTGATGGTACAGGGAAGAGTCAGGTCTTCTGAGAATGGGCCCTATCCCCTTTTCCTGCCAGATCTTGAGCCAGCTTCACGGGCTGCTGATCTCTTTCTCAGCTTTCTCAGAACCAGAGCTCCTTCCTGCCCAAATTGGATTCACGTAAAATTTCATGGGCCTCAGACCCCAGGTCTTCGCCAAGGTGTCCATCCAGTCTGCAGGCCTGATGGCCTGCCCCAGCCTCTGCAGCTGAGTCACTGCACCCGTCCTGGGGGAACTCCCAAAGCAGGCCCAGTGGAGCTCCATCCAGTGTCCATCCCATGTGGAAACTCAGAGATCAGGAAACAAACTTCAGGCCTCCCTTGGTCTGACTGTACCCACTTTTGTAATGCTGCAGATGTATCCTGGCTGGGTCAGGGCTAACTGAGATCCCTTTCCAGAGCCCTGAACCAGGAGTCAGGACAAGGACCTGTTTCTGCCTTTTACCCTCACTTATAAAACACATCNATGTGGAAACTCAGAGATCAGGAAACAAACTTCAGGCCTCCCTTGGTCTGACTGTACCCACTTTTGTAATGCTGCAGATGTATCCTGGCTGGGTCAGGGCTAACTGAGATCCCTTTCCAGAGCCCTGAACCAGGAGTCAGGACAAGGACCTGTTTCTGCCTTTTACCCTCACTTATAAAACACATCTCTCCATCCCAGGGCCCTGATCCACGGACATCAGGACAAAGTGGTCAGAGTCTTAATTGCCTCCTTTTATCGCCCTTAAGTTTCCTTCCCACCGTCATCCAGGGCTGGAAAAAATTGTCTTCCTTCTGCTTTCCCTGCAGCATCCTTCTTTTGCTTACAAGTTCCAGTATTGGGATGGCCAGGCCCCTTGATATATGGGAGGGAAGGAATCAAGTTACCTAGAAAGCTGAGAACAATAAGCTGTTTACTCTCCTATTCTGTAATCTAATTTCTTTATGTCAGAAGCTGGAAATTCATCTGCTGTTTCCTTTGTATACCTTCTTTACTTTATCTTTTAATTAACATATAATTGACATGTAATCTATTAGTTTCAGATGTACAACATAGTGATTCAATATGTTACAAAATGATTACAGTAAGTTAACATCATCACATATAGTTAGAAATTTTTATTCTTGTGATGAGAACTTTGGAAGTCTACACTCTTGCAACTTTCAGATACACAAAATGGTATGTTTAACTGTAGTCACCATGCTGTATATGATATCTCCATAACTTATTTCTTTTATAACTGGAAGTTTGCACCTACAGATCTCCTTCACCCACTTTCCCAAGCCCATACAACCTACCTCTAGGCAAACGGCCAATCTGCTCTATATATTTGAGTTCATGGGTTTTTTTTTTTTTTAATTCTGATTTTTTTTCTTTTTTAGGTTCATATATAGGTAAGATCATATGGTATTTGTCTTTCTCTGATCTATTTCATTTAGCATAATACCCTCACAGTTCATCCCTGTTGATACAAATGGCAGGATTATCTTCTTTTTGTGGCTGAATAAGATTCATTGTACATATATACCACATTTTCTTTATCCATGCCTCTGTTGATGGACACAGATTATTTCTATGTTGTGGTTATTATGAATAAGGCTGCTATGAACATGAGAATGCAAGACAGTGATTTCGTTTCCTTCAGATAAATACCCAGAAGTGGACTTGCTAGATCACATGCTATTAATAGTTCGATTTTTCTTTTTTTTTTTGAGGAAACTTCATATTGTTTTTCATAGTGGCTTCAGTTTGCATTTCCAACAAGCATGCACAAGGGTTCTCTTTTTTCCACATCTTAGCCAACACTTATTTCTTGTCTTTTTAAATAAGAGCCATTCTAACAGGTATGAAGTGATATCTCAGTATGGTTTTGATTTGCATTTTCCTGTTGGTTAGTGATTTTGAGCACCTTTTCTTGCAAGCGTTGGTCATTTCTATGTCTTTGGGGAAATGTCTGTTCCGATCCACTGCCCATTTTTTAATTGGACTTTNGTCTTTTTAAATAAGAGCCATTCTAACAGTTATGAAGTGATATCTCAGTATGGTTTTGATTTGCATTTTCCTGTTGGCTAGTGATTTTGAGCACCTTTTCTTGCAAGCGTTGGTCATTTCTATGTCTTTGGGGAAATGTCTGTTCCGATCCACTGCCCATTTTTTAATTGGACTTTTCCCCTAAGTGATGTAAGTTTTTTAAAATATTTTGATATTAACGTTTTATCAGATATGATTTGTAAACGTCTTCCCATTCCATGGGTTGAGTTTTTTCCTTTTTGGAGCGTTTCCTTTGCTGTACAGCAGTTTCTAGCTGGATGGAGTCCCACTTGTTTATTTTGCTTATGCTACCTGTTCTTTTCATGTCAAATCCAAAATACCATGCAAGACAATACGATGGCAAGTTCACCCCCATGTTTTCTTCTGGGAGTTTTATGGTTTCAGGTCTAACATTCAAGTCATCACCCATTCTGAGCTGATTTTTGTGTACGGTGTAAGATTCATTCTTTTGCATGTAGCTGTCCAGTTTTCCCAATAGTTTACTAAAAAGACTGTCTTTTGTATATTCTTTGTATATTTCCCATTATATATTTGTATATTCCCCATTTAAAAAATTTGTATATTCCCCATTGTATATTCTTGTCTCATTTGCTGTAAACTAATTGATCATATATGAGTGGGTTTATTTCTCAGTTCTCTGTTCTGTTCTATGCACAGAGCGTGCATACTTTCACACCAATACTCTACTGTCTTAACAAGTATAGCTTTGGGATATAGTGTGAAATCGGGCCTCCCAAGTAGCTTAGATGGTAAAGAATCTGTCTGCAATGCAGGAGACCTGGGTTTGATCCCTGGGTCAGGAAGATCCCCCCAAGAAGGGAACGGCAACCCACTCCAGTATTCTTGCAGGAGCTAACACACAGAGTGTGAAATCAGAAGGTGTGGGTTCTTCTTTCACAAGATTTCTTTGGGTGCCTGGAGTCTTTTGTGACTCCGTACAAATTTGGGGGTCGTCTGTTCTGTTTCTGTGAAAAATGCTACTGGAATTTTCACATGGATTGTATTACAACGACATAGTATAGTTTGAAGTCAGGAAGCATGACATTTCCAGTTTTGTTCTTTCTCAGAATTGTTTTGGCTATTTGGGGTCTTTTGTGGTTCCATGCAAATTTTAGGATTATTCTACTTTCGTGAAAAAATGCTATTGGTATTTTGATTGGAGCTGCATTGAATTTATATAATGCTTTGAATAGCATGGCTTTTAACAATATTAATTATTCCAATGCCTCAGCATGGTGTATCTTTCCAACATTTATGTCATCTTTATCTTCATTGATTAACATCTTATTGTTTTCAGGGTACATGTCTATCACCTCCTTGGTAAATTTATCCTTAGGTATTTTTTTCTTTTTAATGCAATTATAAGTGCAACTGTTTTCTTAGTTTTTCTTCTGGTCAGTTCAGTTCAGTTCAGTCGCTCAGTCGTGTCCGACTCTTTGTGACCCCATAAATCGCAGCACGCCAGGCCTCCCTGTCCATCACCATCTCCCGGAGTTCACTCAGACTCACGTCCATCGAGTCCGTGATGCCATCCAGCCATCTCATCCTCGGTCGTCCCCTTCTCCTCCTGCCCCCAATCCCTCCCAGCATCAGAGTCTTTTCCAATGAGTCAACTCTTCGCATGAGGTGGCCAAAGTACTGGAGTTTCAGCTTTAGCATCATTCCTTCCAAAGAAATCCCAGGGTTGATCTCCTTCAGAATGGACTGGTTGGATCTCCTTGCAGTCCAAGGGACTCTCAAGAGTCTTCTCCAACACCACAGTTCAAAAGCATCGATTCTTCGGCGCTCAGCTTTCTTCACAGTCCAACTTTCACATCCATACATGACCACAGGAAAAACCATAGCCTTGACTAGGCGGACCTTAGTCGGCAAAGTAATGTCTCTGCTTTTGAATATACTATCCAGGTTGGTCATAACTTTTCTTCCAAGGAGTAAGCGTCTTTTAATTTCATGGCTGCAGTCACCATCTGCAGTGATTTTGGAGCCCAAAAAAATAAAGTCTGACACTGTTTCCACTGTTTCCCCATCTATTTCCCATGAAGTGATGGGACCGGATGCCATGATCTTCGTTTTCTGAATGTTGAGCTTTAAGCCAACTTTTTCGCTCTCCTCCTTCACTTTCATCAAGAGGCTTTTTAGCTCCTCCTCACTTTCTGCCATAAGGGTGGTGTCATCAGCATATCTGAGGTTATTGATATTTCTCCCGGCAATCTTGATTCCAGCTTGTGTTTCTTCCAGTCCAGCGTTTCTCATGATGTACTCTGCATATAAGTTAAATAAGCAGGGAGACAATATACAGCCTTGACGTACTCCTTTTCCTATTTGGAACCAGTCTGTTGTTCCATGTCCAGTTCTAACTGTTGCTTCCTGACCTGCATACAGATTTCTCAAGAGGCAGGTTAGGTGGTCTGGTATTCCCATCTCTTTCAGAATTTTCCACAGTTTATTGTGATCCACACAGTCAAAGGCTTTGGCATAGTCAATAAAGCAGAAATAGATGTTTTTCTGGAACTCTCTTGCTTTTTCCATGATCCAGCGGATGTTGGCAATTTGATCTCTGGTTCCTCTGCCTGTTCTAAAACCAGCTTGAACATCAGGGAGTTCACGGTTCACATATTGCTGAAGCCTGGCTTGGAGAATTTTGAGCATTACTTTACTAGCGTGTGAGATGAGTGCAATTGTGCGGTAGTTTGAGCATTCTTTGGCATTGCCTTTCTTTGGAATTGGAATGAAAACTGACCTTTTCCAGTCCTGTGGCCACTGCTGAGTTTTCCAAATTTGCTGGCATATTGAGTGCAGCACTTTCACAGCATCATCTTCCAGGATTTGAAACAGCTCAACGGGAATTCCATCACCTCCACTAGCTTTGTTCTTAGTGATGCTTTCTAAGGCCCACTTGACTTCACATTCCAAGATGTCTGGCTCTAGATTAGTGATCACATCCTCATGATTATCTGGGTCGTGAAGATCTTTTCTGTACAGTTCTTCTGTGTATTCTTGCCACCTCTTCTTAATATCTTCTGCTTCTGTTAGGTCCATACCATTTCTATCCTTTATCGAGCCCATCTTTGCATGAAATGTTCCCTTGGTATCTCCAATTCTCTTGAAGAGATCTCTAGTCTTTCCCATTCTGTTGTTTTCCTCTATCTCTTTGCATTGATTGCTGAAGAAGGCTTTCTTATCTCTTCTTGCTATTCTTTGGAACTCTGCATTCAGATGCTTATATCTTTTCTTTTCTCCTTTGCTTTTCGCCTCTCTTCTTTTCAGTGCTATTTGTAAGGCTTCTCCAGACAGCCATTTTGCTTTTTTGCATTTCTTTTCCATGGGGATGGTCTTGATCCCTGTCTCCTGTACAATGTCACGAACCTCATTCCATAGTTCATCAGGAACTCTGTCTATCAGATCTAGGCCCTTAAATCTATTTCTCACTTCCACTGTATAATCATAAGGGATTTGATTTAGGTCATACCTGAATGGTCTAGCGGTTTTCCCTACTTTCTTCAATTTAAGTCTGAATTTGGAAATAAGGAGTTCATGATCTGAGCCACAGTCAGCTCCTGGTCTTGTTTTTGTTGACTGTATAGAGCTTCTCCATCTTTGGCTGCAAAGAATATAATCAATCTGATTTCGGTGTTGACCATCTGGTGATGTCCATGTGTAGAGTCTTCTCTTGTGTTGCTGGAAGAGGGTGTTTGCTATGACCAGTGCATTTTCTTGGCAAAACTCTATTAGTCTTTGCCCTGCTTCATTCCGCATTCCAAGGCCAAATTTGCCTGTTACTCCAGGTGTTTCTTGACTTCCTACTTTAGCATTCCAGTCCCCTATAATGAAAAGGACATCTTTTTTGGGTGTTAGTTCTACAAGGTCTTGTAGGTCTTCATAAAACCGTTCAACTTCAGCTTCTTCAGCATTACTGGTTGGGGCATAGACTTGGATAACTGTGATATTGAATGGTTTGCCTTGGAAACGAACAGAGATCATTCTGTCGTTTTTGAGATTGCATCCAAGTACTGCATTTCGGACTCTTTTGTTGACCATGATGGCTACTCCATTTCTTCTGAGGGATTCCTGCCCGCAGTAGTAGATATAATGGTCATCTGAGTTAAATTCACCCATTCCAGTCCATTTTAGTTCGCTGATTCCTAGAATGTCGACGTTCACCCTTGCCATCTCTTGTTTGACCACTTCCAATTTGCCTTGATTCATGGACCTGACATTCCAGGTTCCTATGCAATATTGTTCTTTACAGCATCGGATCTTGCTTCTATCACCAGTCACATGCACAACTGGGTATTGTTTTTGCTTTGGCTCCATCCCTTCATTTTTTCTGGAGTTATTTCTCCACTGATCTCCAGTAGCATATTGGGCACCTAACGACCTGGGGAGATTCTCTTTTGATATCCTATCATTTTGCCTTTTCATACTGTTCATGGGGTTCTCAAGGCAAGAATACTGAAGTGGCTTGCCATTCCCTTCTCCAGTGGACCACGTTCTGTCAGACCTCTCCACCATGACCCGCCCGCCTTGGGTTGCCCTGCAGGCATGGCTTGGTTTCATTGAGTTAGACAAGGCCCTGGTCCTAGTGTGATTAGATTGACTAGTTTTCTGCGAGTATGGTTTCAGTATGTCTGCCCTCTGATGCTCTCTTACAACACCTACCATCTTACTTGGGTTTCTCTTACCTTGGGCGTGGGTTGTCTCTTCACGGCTGCTCCTTACCTTGGACGAGGGGTATCTCCTTACTGCTGCAGTTCCTGACCTTCAAGGTGGGACAGCTCCTCTAGGCCCTCCTGCGCCTGCGCAGCCCCTGCTCCTCGGATTGCTCCTGGTAGCTTGTTATTAATATATATAAATGTGTCAGTTTCTGTGTATGTATTTTGTATCTTGCAAGTCTACTGAATTCATTTATTCTAATAGTGTTTTGGTGGAGTTGTTAGGGTTTCCTGTACATGTGATGTGTGGCATCATGTCATCTGCAAATAGTGACAGTTTACTTCTGTCTTTCCAATTTTTTTGCCTTTTATTTCTTTTTCCTTGTAACTGATACAATTGGGACTCTAAATACTCTGTTTAATAAAAGCAACAAAAATGGGCACCCTTGTTTTGTTTCTGGTCTTAGAAAGCTTTCACCTTTTGTTATTGAGTATGATATTAGCTGTGGGTTTGTCATATATGGCCTTTATTGACTTCTATCATCATGCCATTGTGATTAGAAAAGATGCTTAATATGATTTCAGCATTCTTAAATGTATTGAGACTTGTTTTGTGGCTTAACATGTGATCTATTCTGAAGAATGTTCCATGTATATTTTGTAGGGGAAAGAACATTTTTCTCTACCCTTCTAGTTGTTTTGGCTGTTTTAATGAAAATTGACATAAGACATATTATGTTATTAAATTTTTAAAAACTAATTTCATACTTACAGAGGTTCCATAGATATGGAACCAAAAAAGTAACTGAAGCAGGATGTTTATACACCATTTTAGACAAAGGACCAATTATTTGTAAAGTTTTGACAAAACAAAGGGGTTATTTTTTGGAATAACAAGCTAATGCAGAAGTAGCAAAGTTTGTTTCTTTAACCTTCTCAGTTTCTCTATCTCTGGGGACTACGATGCCATCCATCCCCCTGGCATAGGGAGGAAAACTTCCCATGGGAGTTTGCTGTTTTCAGGGGAGCAAAAGAGAGTCAGAGTGTTCTTTTTTGTACTGGTTGTTTCTCAAATAACTTATTCAAAACAATATGCTACTTTGGCATATTTGGAGAAACTCATCCTTGAACCCCATCAGTTCTCTCCTCTGGGAGCTTCACATGTTAGAAGCTGAGGTGGTGTATTGCTCATTTATTTCATTTAATTAATTTCTTCGCCTTAAAAATAGGTCAGGTCAGTTAAACAGGAATGTCTCATTCTATGAGGTAATGATGCATCTGGGCATCATTACCAAGGTTAGGCCTGTATTGTGCAAGAAGTCAGGTATCAGGACTTCCCTGGGGGCCCAGTGGTTAAGACTTCATCTTGGAAAGCAGGGGATGTAGCTTTGATCTCTGGTTGGGGAGCTAAGATCCACATGCCTCACAGCCAAAAAGCCAAAACATAAAGCAGAAACAATATTGTAACAAATCAAAGACTTTAAAAATGGTCTGCATCCAAAAAAAAATCTTAAAAGAATCAGGTATTTAATGAGGTGTGCATGCTACATGCTCAGTAGCTTCAGTTCAGATCAGCCACTCAGTCGTGTCCGACTCTTTGCGACCCCATGAATCGCAGCACGCCAGGCCTCCCTGTCCATCACCAACTCCCGGAGTTCACTCAGACTCACGTCCATCGAGTCAGTGATGCCATCCAGCCATCTCATCCTCAGTCGTCCCCTTCTCCTCCTGCCCCCAATCCCTCCCAGCATCAGAGTCTTTTCCAATGAGTCAACTCTTCACATGAGACGGCCAAAGTACTGGAGTTTCAGCTTTAGCATCATTCCTTCCAAAGAAATCCCAGGGCTGATCTCCTTCAGAATGGACTGGTTGGATCTCCTTGCAGTCCAAGGGATTCTCAAGAGTCTTCTCCAACACCACAGTTCAAAAGCATCAATTCTTCGGCGCTCAGCTTTCTTCACAGTCCAACTTTCACATCCATCCACAGGAAAAACCATAGCCCTGGCTAGACGGACCTTAGTCAGCAAAGTAATGTCTCTGCTTTTGAATATACTATCTAGATTTGTCATAACTTTTCTTCCAAGGAGTAAGCGTCTTTTAATTTCATGGCTGCAGTCACCATCTGCAGTGATTTTGGAGCCCCAAAAATAAAGTCTGACACTGTTTCCACTGTTTCCCCATCTATTTCCCATGGAGTGATGGGACCGGATGCCATGATCTTCGTTTTCTGAATGTTGAGCTTTAAGCCAACTTTTTCACTCTCCTCCTTCACTTTCATCAAGAGGCTTTTTAGCTCCTCCTCACTTTCTGCCATAAGGGTGGTGTCATCAGCATATCTGAGGTTATTGATATTTCTCCCGGCAATCTTGATTCCAGCTTGTGTTTCTTCAGTAGCTTCAGTTGTGTCCAATTCTTTGTGACCCTATGGAACTGTAGCCCGCCAGGCTCCTCTGTCCATGGGATTCTCCAGGCAAGAATACTGGAGTGGGTTGCCATGCCCTCCTCCAGGGGAGCTTCCCGACCCAGGGATGGAACCGCGTCCTTTATGTCTCCTGCACTGGCAGGTGGGTTCTTTACCACTAGCGCCACCTGGGCACTTAGGTGGGAACAACAGAAAAGCAATGGTTAATGATTACAGCAAACTGTAAACCAGTTTCTGAGATCCAGGGGTTGGACAGTAGAGAAAATTCCCAGATATTGGACTCAAAGCATTCCCCAGAGTGAGGACAGGCAGTGAGGACTGGATAGGTTTTCCTGGTTTGCAGCTGAATGCCTTTCAGTTGATCTTCTGAATAGCCCACACAGCAACCCGTATGAAGATTTTCTGTGAGTTGTGATTTCTCTGAAGTTTCTATCAAGTTGTCCAACTTGAGTTTGCATAGCTCTAGAAAAAGGGCAGTTTTAGTTCTTAATGATTTCAAATCAAAAAGGTAGAAGAAAAATTGGAAATATTAGTTTGGAGAGTTGTCACCAAATTTCAAGGAAACTAGAAGAATTCAGATTCTAGTCCAGTTTACAGGTAGAAAACAAAATCTCAAAGATAATTGATAGCGAAAATGTTAGTTGCTCAGTCGTGTTTGAATCTTTGAGACCCCACAGACTATAGCCTGCCAGAATCTTCTCTTCATGGAATTCTCCAGGCAAGAATACTGGAGTGGGTAGCCATTCCCTTCTCCAGGAGATCTTCCCTACCCAGGGATTGAACCTGGGTCTCCCACACTGCGGGCAGATTCTTTACCATCTGAACCACCAGGGAACTAGAATTCAGTATCCATAAAGGTGTATTACTGAAACATCACTTTTCTCTACAGTCTCTCCCATTTCTATCAAAGATAAACCACAGTAAGATTAATTTGCTTGCAAATTCAATCGAGTTTTATTCAATCGAGTTTTATTAAACTTGGCTTGATTATTTACTTAAGCACATCAAATATAGCAGCTGACCATATTTTAATTTGTTTTCCTGGAACTTCTCATAAGGAATTGCCGATTGAACTTGTAAAAGCCTCTTGTGGGTGAAAAGACTTCCCCTGCAATATCTGCCTTTATGAGTGAGTTTCTCTTCTCAAGGCCTTCCAAATATCCTGAGGTTTTTGTACCTAACAAAAAGTAACCTTCCTTACATGGCAAGACTCTTAGAAACCCTGTGAGCAACATACCAGGCTTTTTTTTCCAAGGGCTTTATTGGCTTGTAAACTCAACTTTAGTTCCTGAAAGCTGTCTAGTCACATTGAAGTCAATGCAAAATCTTAAGTATGACATTTCAGTCAAAACCTTGGTAACATGACCAACATTTTCCACTGTGTGCTGTTACAAGGAGTTGTTCAGTCACTCGGTCTTGGCCGACGGTTTGTGACCCCATGGGCTGCAGCACGTCAGGCTTCCCTGTCCTTCTCTGAAGTGAAGTCACTCATTCATGTCCGACTCTTTGCGACCCCATGGACTGTAGCCTACCACGCTCCTCTGTGCATGGGATTTTCCAGGCAAGAGTATTGGAATGGGTTGCCATTTCCTTCTCCAGAGGATCTTCCCAGCCCAGGGATTGAACCTGGGTCTCCCACACTGTAGGCAGACGCTTCACCGTCTGAGCCACCAGGGAAGTCCATGTCCTTCACTGTCTCCCAGAAATTGCTCAAACTCATGTCCACTGAGTGGTGGATGGTAATGCCATCCATCCATCTCATCCTCTGTCATCCCCTTCTCCTCCTGCCTCCAATCTTTCCCAGCATCAGAGTCTTTTCCAGTGAGTCNCATGTCCTTCACTGTCTCCCAGAAATTGCTCAAACTCATGTCCACTGAGTGGTGGATGGTAATGCCATCCATCCATCTCATCCTCTGTCATCCCCTTCTCCTCCTGCCTCCAATCTTTCCCAGCATCAGAGTCTTTTCCAGTGAGTCAGCTCTTTATATCAAGTGGCCAAAGTATTGGAGATTCAACATCAGTCCTTACAATGAATATGCAGGGCTGATTTTCTTTGGGATGGACTGGTTGGATCTTCTTGCAGTTCAAGGGACTCTCAAGGCTCTTCTGCAGCACCAGTTCAAAAGCATCAATTCTTTGGTGCTCAGCCTTCTTTATCGTCCAACTGTCACATCTGTACATGACTACTGGAAAAACCATAGCTTTGACTATAGGGACCTTTGTCAGCAAAAAGCTTTTTAATATGCTGTCTAGGTTTGTCATAGCTTTTCTTCCAAGGAGCGAGCATCTTATAAGAAGAACAGATTCTTATTGAATTCATGCAGACAATTGTATTGCCATGAAAATAATATTCACTGAGAGTTTCTGAATGCTGGAGGGATTAGGCAGAGAGAAAAGTAAATGTTTCATCTTTGTTTACAAAGTTACATTTCATCAAATGCTGTAAATCATATCACTTAAGAAAAAGTTTTCTTAAATCTGGAAAACATAAACGCGTTTAAAAAATAGCAGTACTTTAAGTCAGAAAGTCGTAATAAATTATAATCATCTTTCTCTGTTCATTTAGTTCCATGTAATTAATGCTTGTTAGTCTTGATCTTTTGCTAGAAGTTTTACAAAGCCATCAGTCTCTCCATTAGGATTCTGTAAATTGTTATTTAGTTCAGTGGTAATGTCTGAGAAGTTATCAGAAACCTGTATTGTAGAGTACTTGTTAGAATCCTCCATGAATACCTGAAGATAAAGCACTTTTGTAGGGACCCTTATAAAATTGTTAGAGTAAAATATTAACTGTAAACGACAAGACTTTAAAATGGCCACAGTCAAAAATCTAATGAAGGTTGCAATTAATAAAGAATTTGATTATTTCTGTGCCACATAATACTTCAAGATAGTAACAATAATTACAAATGGTAACATATCAGGACATATCAGATTTCTAGGAATTCCATACAATGTCTGGAATACTTGTAATAAAAACATAATCTTCATAAGTATAAGCTAAGAAAAGTTTTGTATTACTTATTTGACAATGCTTCCTATGTGATTTAAATTTCAAATAAGCTCTACTTTAGGGCAACATCGTTTTAGAAGGAGAGAGAACAAATCTTTTGAAATGTTCCAAGGACCCTCTGAAAATTCCTAAAATTAATTTGAGGTCAAAAAGACTTTGTGTAGAATTGGATTGGGGGGGCATCAGTGAGAAGTTTGTCAAAAATATCAAAAGATTTCAAAATATTTGGTCATATAGGATCACAGGGCACTGTGAAAATAACAAAATAGTTAACTGGTTAACCAAAGTGACAGTCACAGACCTCACGGGGTGGGCAGTGCCAGCTCTGGTGTCATCCATGGGGAGGTGCTGCGTGTGACACCTGAGACCGGGGCCACAGCAGAAACCAGGGTGCCCCAGGGCGGATCTCATCTCAGCAGCAGCTCCAGCTTCTGGGAGGTGGTGCAGAAGGAGGCACCCTGTGGCGGCTCAGTCAGCTGGGGTCAGTGTCAGCGAGGATGGTGGGAGACCCCTGCAGCAAAGGCTGCAAACGTCCACGTGGTGGGGCTTGCCAGGGTTCGCCTGCTCTCCTCCTCTGTGGTGAGCTTCCCCCAAGGGATCCCTCCTGCTGCTGAGCTGCTCTAGACTAGGGTATGGGATGACACAAGCCAAGTCTGTTCTGTACTGTTCTATGCTGCTGTCCTTGGTTTTTAGATCCACAGGGAGTCTGCTGGTTGTTTGTAGTCCAGAGATTTCCCTGTTTACTTCCGTTTGTAGTTGCTTATATACTGTTCCTGTTTTGTGTGTGTATGTTAGACGGGGAGACCAGTATTGGGACCTCTCCTTGCCTTCTATCTTGCTGATGTCACTCTCATCCCTTTTAAAAAGAGTTTTTCAAACTCTTTTGTGAATCTACTCTAGGTTTTTGCTTTGTGGTTGCCATGAGGGTTACTTAGAGTATCTCATAAATGATGCAGTCTATTTTAAGCGGATAGAAACCTAATCTTTATTGCCTACCAACACTTCACGTTTTTACTACTCAGCTATTATCTTTTTGATGTCATTCTTTACTGCTGTTTATACTGTATATTCATTAACAAATATAGTAGTTACAACTATTTTTAACACTCTTCTCCTGGAATCTTTGTACTACGGTAGGTGGTTAACACACCATCTTGTTATAGAATTAGAGTTTTCTGTGTATTTACCTTTACAAGTGTGTTGTCTACTTCCATCTTTTTCATGTTACTAATTAGCTTCTTTTCATTTCAGTTTGAAATATTTTTTGCAAGGCAAAATTTTTTGCGAGGCAGGTCTAGTGATGACAGGCTCCCTCAGCTTTTCTTTGAGAGAGTTGCTGTTTTCCCCTTCATAATTTAGCCAGGCAGAGTATTCTTGACTGGCAATTTTTTTCCTTTACCACTTTTAATATGTCATTTGACCCTTTCCTGTCCTGTAAGGTTTCTGTTTAAAAAAAAAAAATCTGTAGTAACCCTAATGGAGCTCCTTTGTAGGTTATAATCTTTTTTTTCCCTGACTGCTTTTAAAATTCTCACTTTCTTTGATTTTTGACAGTTTCACCATAAAAAAGTTTCTTGGAGAAACTCTTTTTGCATGGAGATAACAAGATGAGCCACTAGCCTAGTGAACTTGGATGTCCAAGTCTTTCCTCATCTTTGGGAAATTCTGAGCTATTATTTCTGAGCTTTAAATAAAGGTTCTGCCCCTCTCTCCTGCTCCTCTCCTTATGGAAACCCTATTACTCTAATATTTATGAGGTTTTGATGGAGTCCTTTGGATCATGTGTGCTTTTTGCACTTTCTCATTTTTTTCTTTGTTCTATTCTGACTGGGTTTTTTAAAAATCCCTTTTCTTTAGTTCACTTATTCTGTCTTCCATTTTCTCTGCTTCACTGCAGTTTTTCTCTACTGCCTTTTTCATTCAGTTCATTGAATTCCTCAGCCTTAGAATCTCTATTTTTATGATTCCCATCTCTTTGGTAAATCTCATTTTGTTCGTGTGTTTTTCCTGATTTCATTGAATTATCTTTCTGAGTTTTCTTGTAGTTCATCGAGTTTCTTCCAAACCATCAATTCTTTATCAGTTAGGTAAAGATTCTTTATCTTTATTCTAGATTCTTTATTCTTTATCACAAAATCCCACAACTCTGAACTTGGATTTTGGATAATTATTGCTATCTTTGGGTGAGAACACATTTCATTAATTTTTCTGTGAATTATTTTTAATTAAATTTTTTCATACAGTGTTTAAAGGTTACTTTCTAATTATCTTTCTGAGTTTTCTTGTAGTTCATCGAGTTTCTTCCAAACCATCAATTCTTTATCAGTTAGGTAAAGATTCTTTATCTTTATTCTAGATTCTTTATTCTTTATCACAAAATCCCACAACTCTGAACTTGGATTTTGGATAATTATTGCTATCTTTGGGTGAGAACACATTTCATTAATTTTTCTGTGAATTATTTTTAATTAAATTTTTTCATACAGTGTTTAAAGGTTACTTTCCATTTATACTCATTATAAAACATTGGCTATATTTCCGGTATTGTGCAGTAATTTCCTTGAGCCTGTCTTACACCCAGCAGTTTGTGCCGCCCGCTCTCCCTCCCCTGTAGTGCCCCTCCTCCTCACTGGTGACCTCTAGTTCTCTGCATCTGTGTCTGCCTCCTCCTTAGTATAGTCACTAGTTTGTTGTGGTTTTTAGATTCCACATATAAGTGATATCATACAGTATTTATCTTTCTCTTCTGATTTATTTCACTTAGCATTATGTCCTCCAAGTCCATATGTTGCTGCAAATGAAAAAATTTTGTTTCTTTTATGACTGGGTAGTATTGCATTGTGTGTGTGTATACACAATGTTGTTGGTGTATACTTTTATCGTAGCCTCATATGATCCTTTGTATTTCTGTGGTATCTGTATAATGTCTCCTTTTTCATTTATGGCATTGTTTATTTGGATCCTCTCTCCTTTTCCCCTTGATTAGTCTAACTAAAAATGTCAACATTTTTGTTAGGTCTCAAGAAACCAACTCTTGGTTTGGTTAATTTTTGTTTTTCTGTTCTCTGTATCATTTATTTCTGTTCTAATATTATTTCCTCATACTAAGTTCGGGCTGAATTTGTTCTTTCTCTCATTCTTTAAGGCAGAGAATTAAGTTGTTTATTTGGGATCTTTGATTCTTTCTTATTTTAATTTTTTTGTTGGAGGATAGTTGCTTTATAGTGTTGTGCTGCTTTCTGCCGTACATCAACATGAGTAAGCCACAGGTATACACATGTCCCCTCCCTCCTGAACCGCCTTCCCTCCTCCCACCCCTCTGGGTTGTCACGGAGCCCTGGGCTGAGCTGCCTGTGTCACACAGCAAATTCCCGCTGGCTATGTGTTTTACATGTATGTACGTTTCCAAATTCGTCCCACCCTCTCCTTCCCACACTGTGTCCAGAAGTCTGTTCTCTATGTCTGCGTCTCCACTGCTGCCCTGCAAATAGGTTCATCAGTACCTATCCCTCTTTTTAGATTCCATACACATGCATCAATATAGGCATTTATTTCTATAAACTTCCCTCTTAGAAATGTGTTTGCATCCCATCAATTTTGGTATATTGAGTTTCCATTTTCATTTGTCTCAAGATACTGTTTTTACTTTGCCTTGAATGTTTTTTCTTTCAGTATTTTGATATATGACCCCATTCTCTCCTGAATGTTTATGTTGACAAATCCTCTAATGGTTGTATGGTGGCTCCCTTGTATGTAATTTCTCTCTTTTCTCTTGCTTCTTTCAAAATTCTTTGACTTTCGACCATTTATTTACAATGTGTCTCCATATAGCCTTATTCTGGTGCAACCTAGGTGGGGTCCTTTGGGCCTCTTGGATCTGGATGTCTGTTTCTCTTCTCATGTCTGTGAAGTTTCCAGTCATTACTGCTTTAAATATACTTTCTGTCCCTTTCTGTTCTCCTTCTGGAACTTCCATAATGCAAACATCATTTCTTTTAATTCTGTCCCGCAAGTACTGTAGGCTTTCTCCCCTTTTTCTTTCTGTTTAGCTTTTGTTCCTCTGTCTGAATAATTTCAAGTGCTATACATTGCTGATTCTTTCTTCTATTAATACATGGCCGAGTCTGCTTTGAAGCTCCCTGTTTGAATTCTTCAGTTCCATTATGTACTTTTAACTCCAGGATTTCTTTGTTCTTATAGATTCTATTTTGTTTTTGTTTTGTTCATGCATTATTCTCCTAATTTCTTCTGTATGTGTTCTTATAGTTCACTAAACTTCTTTAAAAGGATTATTCTGAGTTCTTTTTCCGGCAGTTCATAGATCTGCACGTCTTTAGATTCAGTTACTAGAAGTTTACTAGTTACCTTGGTGGTGTCATTTAGCTGATGTTTCATGCTCTTTTATTCCTTACATGGTATCTGACACTTAAGTAGTCTCATTCTTCAGGCTTTATAGGTTTGCTTTGATAGAGAGAGTGCTTCACCAGTCAGCGCAGTTTGGGTTTCTGGACATGTCTTCTGGCTAACATCCTTGGGCACATGGAGCCTGCCGTTAGGATCTATTTTTGTGAGCAAACTGTTCAAGCTCTGAGATCAGGGATGGAAGGTGCCACTTGCTATGAACAACTCTATAGAACTTCTGGCTTGATTCCCTGCCAAGCTGCCTGAATTCTCTCATCTGGCTTACTGGGTGGCCAGAACTGGCTACTATAATCAGCAGTAGGTGGGACAATGAATCAGCTTTCCTGTCCTGGTGGGGTGGGAGGATGAGCCCCAGTGCCCTACAGGAGCGCACACTGAGTATCCGGTCAGGTGAGGTCTCTAGTTCTGCTCTGCAGACAGGGAAAGCTGCAAGCTGCACTGCTTGTCCTCTGTTTTATGCACAGCTGCTGGGTGGGTTTCAGCCACCCATGTGCCCTGAGCAGACTTCCCTGGCCAGGAGAGCTGAAGTTCGTATTCAGCTATAGATGGGGCTGTGAATCGGTTTCCCTGTCTGAGCGCAACAAGAAAAGCAGCTCCAAAGCTACTCAGGCTCTCTGTGCTCTTGACCCAAGCTGACCCTTCCCCCAGGTTTCTTGGCTGACCAGGGCCACTGGCTTGGCTCTGGGGGCAGTCACCTCTGCCTTCCTACCTCTCAGCTCAAGCATTGGTGGGCTATGTAGCGGCTTCCAGGCATTTTCATGGAGCCCTTGCTGTCAAATAGCACTAGGCACCGTACTCCACAGTAGGTGGGGCTGTGAATTAACCCCCTGACCTGAGTGTAGCGCAAAAGTGTTCATCGCTCGGTTGTATCTGACTCTTTGCAACCCCTCTGTCCATGGGATTCTCTAGGCAAGAATACTGGAGTGGGTTGCCTTTCCCTTCTCCAAGGGATCTTCCCAACCCAGTGACTAAACCTAGGTCTCCTGCATTGTAGGTGGATTCTTTACCATGAGCCACCAGGGAAGCTATATCTCGGTGTAGCAGGTGAAACCTCCACGCTTGATACTGACTTTGCTTTGTGGGTGATCATCTCTGCCTGCCTTCCTCTCAGCTCAAGTATTGCAGGCTTATTCATTCTCTGCAGCCCTCATGTCACATGGGGCTGGGAGCCAAGTTTTGTAACAGACAAGGATAGGACTTAGCTCTCCTGCCTAGGCAGGATTGGAGGACCCACTTCTGGCAGTTGCCAGGTTTTCCCAAATAGTCTTTCCAGTCAACAGGGGCTTGAAGCCATGCTTACTCTACAATGGGTTTAACTGTGACTCAGCAATTCTGCCTGAGCAGGGGCAGAGCATGCTTTAGGGGCAGCAAATCTCCTCACTGAAGACTGAAATCAGGCAGTCTTCAGTGAGGAGTTCCCTGGTCAGACTATGCTGCTGACTTGGTTCTCAGTTCAGTTCAGTTGCTCAGTCATGTCTGCCTCTTTGCGACCCCATGAATCGCAGCACGCCAGGCCTCCTTGTCTATCACCAACTCCCAGAGTTCACTCAGACTCATGTCCATCAAGTCAGTGATGCCATCCAGCCATCTCATCCTCGGTCATCCCCAATCGCTCCCAGCATCAGAGTCTTTTCCAATGAGTCAACTCTTCACGTGAGGTGGCCAAAGTACTGGAGTTTCAGGTTTAGCATCATTCCTTCCAAAGAAATCCCAGGGCTGATCTCCTTCAGAATGAGTCTTCTCCAACACCACAGTTCAAAAGCATCAATTCTTTGGCACTCAGCTTTCTTCACAGTCCAACTCTCACATCCATACATGACCACAGGAAAAACCATAGCCTTGACTAGACGGACCTTAGTCGGCAAAGTAATGTCTCTGCTTTTGAATATACTATCTAGGTTGGTCATAACTTTTCTCCCAAGGAGTAAGCGTCTTTTAATTTCATGGCTGCGGTTCTACAGATGAGCAAACCCACTGGTTGGGGCTACCCCTGGGCTCTGCAGGTAGGAACGTGGCCTGCCAAGATCTGAATGATGATGTTGGAAGCCCAGCAGAGTCCCTGTAGGGCAAAATCAGAGAAGGGGCTCCTGCAGAACAACTGAGGTGCTGTCTGTCCCCCCAGTGTCTCTCTTTCCAGCAGAGGAAATGTATACTCAGGGGAGGCCTCTCAGCCTGGTGCTGCAGTGGCCTGGGCCGGGCACTGTGTCTGGTCGTCATTCCTCCCCACCTGCTCACAAAGTCTGTTCTGGTCTCTGTGTTGCAGCAGATATTTCAAACTCACTCCCACATTCTAGAATCCTCTCAGTGGTGTCTTGTCTGTGAATAGCTGCAAAATCAGGAAAGACCTATGTCACCATCTTGGTGATGTCACACCCGGCACTGTCGACTTCCGTGTCCACGTTAGGTTTATAGATTCTTACATTACTGTGTCCTGGTTGTTGTTGTTGTGTTGGGTTGTTGTGGGTTTTTTTGGACACAATATGATGGTGGAATTCTGTGATTATAAATTAATTCTTGTTTGTTTTCTTCCAGTTACATTCAAATCATTTCCTGTTTCTGAAACCAAAATTATAATACATATATTTATAGATATCACTGCTTATTAAACTGACTCATCTGGGTTTTTTGTTTAATATTATGTGAAGTGAAAATAACAAAGGTACAACTCAATTATATCACGAAGTGAACATCTTTGTGACAGTCATGGAGACCGAGAAACAGTGTTGCCAGCTCTCTATAAGGACCCGTAGTGCCCGGCAGCCTTCCTAAAAGTAATTACCATGACTCCTGATAATACACTTTGGGCATTTTTGCTTTTTGAACTATTTACAAAATGGGATTCTATAATGTGTATTTATTTGTGTCTAGCTATTTCCTTTTCTTTTGTCTTTCATTTGCCTTTGCTTTTCTGTTATCATAGAAATACTTTTGTATATAGACCTTGTATGACATGACTTTGCTAACCTTCTTTATGGATCCTAAAATTTAACTGTATGTATATTCTAAAGATTTTCTGTTTATAAAAGTACAGCATCTGCATTTAATAAAAGGTTTACTTCTTCTTTCAACCCTTACATATTTTATTTCTTTTTATTGCCTTGTTGAGTAGAGTAGGAACTCCTGTACACATCTTCTCCAGTTTCAAGAGGAAAGCCTTTAACATTTTACTACTAAGTATGACAATTACTATAGGTTTTTTAAAGTTTATTAGTTAGTTCCTTTCTAACTTCTCAAGACTTTTTTTAAGCGGTTGAAAACTGGACTGATATAATTTTTTAATTCTAGTTTTAATAATTTACACATAACACCTTATTTAAGATGTATAACATAATTATCTGATGTGTTCATTGTCAAATGATTATCACAAGTCTAGTAAATATCCATCACCTTACATATTTATAGCTATTTTTCTTGTGATGAGAACTTTAAGATTTGCTCTCTTAGCAATGTTAATAACTAGTCACCATGTTGCACTCTGCATACCCAGAACTTACTTATCTTACTTAAGGAGTTGGTGCCTTTTGACCACCCTTCACCCATTTCCTCACCCCTCATCTCCCACCTCTGGCAACCACCAGTCTGTTCTTTGTTTCTAAAAGTTTATTGTTCTTTTTTCAATTCTACATATAAGCAAGCTCATATGATATTTGTTTTTCTCTGCCTGACTTATTCCACTACTTAGCATAATGCCCTCAAGGTCCATTCATCTGGTCACAAATAGGAAGATTTACTTTTATTTTCTGACAGAGTAATACTCCATGATACGTGTGTATATGCATACATATGTATATATGCATACACATTTTCTCTGTCCCTCCATCTGTCAATAACGTTTAGGTTATTTCCATGCGTTGACTATTAGAAATAATGCTTCAGTGAATAAGGAAGTGCAGATATCTCTTTGGAATAGTGATTTCATTTCCTTTAATTATATACCCAAACGTGGAATTGCTGGATTATATGGTAGCTCTGGACATGGAACAACAGACTGGTTCCAAATAGGAAAAGGAGTACGTCAAGGCTGTATATTGTCTGTATATATGCATACACATTTTCTCTGTCCCTCCATCTGTCAATAACGTTTAGGTTATTTCCATGCGTTGACTATTAGAAATAATGCTTCAGTGAATAAGGAAGTGCAGATATCTCTTTGGAATAGTGATTTCATTTCCTTTAATTATATACCCAAACGTGGAATTGCTGGATTATATGGTAGCTCTGGACATGGAACAACAGACTGGTTCCAAATAGGAAAAGGAGTACGTCAAGGCTGTATATTGTCACCCTGCTTATTTAACTTGTATGCAGAGTACATCATGAGAAATGCTGGGCTGGATGAAGCACAAGCTGGAATCAAGATTACTGGGAGAAATATCACTAACCTCAGATATGCAGATGACACCACCCTTATGGCAGAAAGTGAAGAGGAACTAAAAAACCTCTTGATGAAAGTGAGAGAGTGAAAAAGTTGGCTTAAAGCTCAACATTCAGAAAATGAAGATGGCACCTGGTCCCATCACTTCATGGCAAATAGATGGGGAAACAGTGGCTGACTTTATTTTTGGGGGCTCCAAAATCACTGCAGATGAAATTAAAAGATCACTGCAGGCATGAAATTAAAAGACCACTTACTCCTTGGAAGGAAAGTTATGACCAACCTAGACAGCATATTCAAAAGAGAGACATTACTTTGCTGACAAAGGTCTGTCTAGTCAAGGCTATGGTTTTTCCAGTGGGCATGTATGGATTTGAGAGCTGGACTGTGAAGAAAGCTGAGCACCAAAGAATTGATGCTTTTGAACTGTGGTGTTGGAGAAGACTCTTGAGAGTTCCTTGGACGGCAAGGAGATCCAACCAGTCCATTCTGAAGGAGATCAGTCCTGAGTGTTCATTGGAAGGACCAATGTTGACACTGAAACTCCACTACTTTGGCCACCTGATGTGAAGAGCTGACTCATTTGAAAAGACCCTGATGCAGGGAAAGACTGAAGGCAGGAGGAGAAGAGGACAATAGAGGATGAAATGGTTGGATTGGCATCACAGACTTAATGGACGTGAGTTTGGGTAAACTCTGGGAGTTGGTGATGGACAGGGAGGCCTGGCGTGCTGTAGTCCATGGGGTCACAAAGAGTCGGACACAACTGAGAGACTGAACTGATGGTAGCTCTGCTTTTAAGATTTTTAGAAACCTCCATACTGTTTTCCACAGTGGCTGAGCCAACTTTCATTTCTACCAAGAGTGCACAAGGATTCCCTTCTCTTGACATTTTTGCCAACACTTGCAATCTCCTATCTTTTTTTTTTTAAGTGACATTCAAACAGGTGGAAGTGATATCTTATTGCTGTCTTTCTTGATTTGCATTTCCCTGGTGATTAGTAATGTTAAGTATATTTTTACATACCTGTGGGCAGTTTGTATGTCTTCTCTGAAAAAAACGTCTAATTCCTCTGCCCATTTTGTCACTCACATTGCTTACTTTGATGCTGTTAACTTGTTCTTTATATATTTGGATTTGCCAATATTTTCTCCCATTCCATGGGTTGCCTTTTTGTTTGATTGATAATTTCCTTTGCTATGGAGAAGCTGTTTAATTTAATATTGTCCTGCTTGTTTATTTTTGCTTCTGTTGACTTTATTTTTGGTGTCAACTCTAAAAGATCCTGACCAAGGCCAATGTCAAGGAGCTTACCCTCAAAATTCCTTCTGGAAGTTTATGGTTTCAGATCTTATATTCAAGTCTTTAATGCATTTTGAGTTAATTTCTGTGTGGAGTATAAGAGATTCTTTTCATTCTTCATCCTTCATTCCATTTCATTCTTTTACATGTGACTGTCTACTTTTCCCAACACCGTTTATTGGAGAGACCATTCTTTCCCCATTGCAAATTCTTGGGCTCTTTGTTATAATTTTTTTGATCATATATGTATAGGTTTACTTGAGGGTGTCTCTATTCTGCTTCATTTGATCTGTGAGTTTGTTTATATGACAATAGCATACTGTTTTGATGAGTAGGATGAAGTGTGATGCCTCCAGCTTAGTTCTTTATTCTCAAGATTGCTTTGGCTCTTGGGGGTCTTTTGTGATTCCATACAAATTTTAGGACCATTTGTTCTGTTTCTATGAAAAATGCCATTGGAATTTGCATTGAATCTGCATATTGCTTTGGGTAGGATAGCCATTTTAACAGTGCTAAACTTTTCAATCTTTGAGTGTGGAATATCTTTCCATTTATTTGTGTCTTCTTCAGTTTCTTTCATTAATATCTTAGAATTTTCAGTGTACAGGTCTTTCATCTCCTTAGTTAAATTTATTCTTATATTTTCTTCTTTTTGACGCAGTTGTAAATGGGGGTGTTTTCTTAATTTCCTTATCTGTTAGTTCATTATTAGTGTATAGAAACACAACTTTTTTTGTACATTGATTTTGTATCTTTCAACTTTATTGAATTTCTTCTAAGTGCTTTTTTGGTGGAGTCTTTAGAGTTTTCTGTGTATAATATCATGTTTTCAGCAAATAGTGACAATTTCACTTCTGCCTTTCTAATGTGGATGATTTTATTTATTTTCCTTGCCTAATTGCTCTGGCTAGAACTTCTAATACAATGTTTAATAAAAGTGGGCAGTGGGCATCTTTGTCTTATTCCTGATGTTAGAAGAAAGCTTTCAGCTTTGCACCATTAAGTATGATGTTAGCTGTGGGCTTATCATATATGGCCTTTATCATGTGGAGGTACGTTCCCTCTATAACTCTGTTTGTTGAAAGTTTTTACCATAAATGTATGTTAAATTTTGTCAAATGCTTTTTCTGCACCTGCTGAAATGATCATGGCTTTTATCCTTCATTGTGTTAATATGGTATTACACACTGACTAATTTACAGGTGCTGAGCCTGCCTTGAAGCCCCAGGATAAATCCCATTTGATCGTGATGTCTAATTCTTTTAATGTATTATTGAATTAGTTTTGCTAATATTTTTTTGCGGATTTTTGCACCCATGTTCATCAGGGATATTAGCCTGTAATTTTTCTCGTCAGCCTCCCTTCTGGTATCAGGATAATGCTGGTCTTATCTATTTGGGAGTGTCCCCTCCTTTTCCATTTTCTGGAAGATTTTGAGAAGGATTGGTATTCTTCTTTAAGTGTTTGGTAGATTTTGCCAGCAAAGCCATTAGGACCTAGACTTTTGTTTGTTGAAAGGTTTTGATTACTAGTGAGGAGATTTAATCAGTTTGTTCAGATTTTCTGTTTCTTCCTGATTGAGTCTTGGTAGGCTGTATGTTTCTAGGAATGTATCCATTTCTTCTAGATTGTCCAATTTGTTGGCGTACACTTTTCATAGCAGTCTCTAATGATCTTTTGTACTTGTGTGGCATTGTAAGGCTTTTTTAAGTCATGAGTAGATATGGAATGTTTCCAGTTGCTTTGTTTCCAGTTGCTTTTTATGCATCTGTTAAAATGATCAGTATTTTTTTTTCTCCTTTATTCTGTAAGCATGTTAATCACACTGATTAGTTATTGAATACTGGATCAAATCAACATTCTCAAATATAATAATATGAGCAAGATTTATTATCTTTTTATATATTGTTTAATGCACTCTATTAATATTTTGTTAAGGATTTTTAAGTGGATTCAACTGTAGTTTTTTCTATAATGTTTGTTATGTTTTGGTATCAAGATTATTTAGGGATTGGAAATTGCCTTTTTGTCATTTCCTAATCTCTGAAAGAGTTTTTAAAGTTTACCACTAACTTCTTTTTAAATGTTTGGTAAAATTCAGCAATGAGAATTCTGAGCATATATTTTCTTTATGAGAAGCTTGTTAATTACATGGGCTTTCCTTGTGGCTCAGCTGGCAAAGAATCCACCTGCAATGCGGGAGACCTGGGTTTGATCCCTGGGTTCGGAAGATCCCCTGGAGAAGGGAAAGGCTACCCACTCCAGTATTCTGGCCTGGAGAATCCCATGGACTGTATAGTCTCAAAGAGTTGGACAAATAGTTGCAGCATTGCTCTGATATTTCTGTTTTTTCTTGGATCCAGTTCAGTCAGTCACCACTAATAATGTATTGAGGAAAATCACCACTAGTAATAAGGAAGGTGTCCGTCTTATCTAACTTACCTGACTTTAATAGATACATTTAAAGCTGTTCATAATACACATAAAGCCTTACAGCAGGATCTATAGTGTTGTTTCCTTTTTGATTCCTCATATTAGTTGCATTTTCTGCCTGTTCTTTTAGCCAGTCTAGGGTAGAGTGTATGAATTGGTATCAGTCCTCTCCCAGAACCACTTTTAGCTTTACTGACCTTTTTTACATAATGGGGACATTTAAACATTTGTTATTTGTGTATTTGTTTTTGGTTGTGCTGGGTCTTTCTTGCTGTGCGGGCTTTTCTGTAGTTGCCGTGAGTGGGGGCTTCTCACTACGCTGGTTTTTCTTGCCGCAGAGCACAGGCTCCAGAGCATTCAGGCTTCAGTAGCTGCAGCTCGTAGGCTCCGGAGTTGGGGCTCCCAGGCTCCAGAGCTCAGTCGCAGCAGTGGTGGCCCATGGGCTTAGTTGCCCCATGGCGTGTGGGATCTTCATGGACCAGGGATCGAACTAACTCATGTCTCCTACACTGGCGAGTGAGTTCTTCGCCACTGAGAACCCAGGGAAGCCCTGATCTTTTTTTGATTGTTTTCTGGTTCATCTTTTTTTTTTTCTCTTTCATTTCCTTCTTCCTACTTTTTTTCTGGGGGGGTGGGGGGTGCTGCTAGCTAAGCTTTTTCTATTCTGGCTTGTTGAGATGAATTCTTAGGTCATTTATTTTTAGATCTTGTTCTTTTCATTTAAAGCTACAGACATGAGGCATGGTTTTCACTGCGTTCCCCTCATCGGTTGTAGCAACAGTGCCTATGTAGCTCTATATGCGTAAGCCTGTATTTTATCACTTATTTTTTAAAGTATTGGAACTACTTTTATTTACATTGGATCATAAGTCTCTAAACGATGTCTTTCCTTTTAAGCTATATCCGTATAGTCATTTCATAAAAATGGGGTGCGAGGCTTTCAACTTCCTGCTATCTAGAGGACAGAGGAGAAATAGGTGCACGCCTGCCTCTGCTTTCCCTTTGGTCACACCCTCAGTCTCACTCTCCTACCCAAATGCAAGCCCTTGGAGTTCTTTTTCAGCAGGATTTTCCAATCTCTCCTTTCTCTGAATTCTTACAGTATTCGATCTCCATCTACTCATTCTGACAGTTGCTAATAAGTATCTTCCAGTGTTGTTTCAAGCGTGTGTTTTAAATTAGTCTGTTGTGATAGGTAGAGATTCTATATCTTTAAATGTATTTTGTGTTTCCCTTACCACATTGCATGGTGCCAAACACGTGCCTCACAGTCCTGGCACCAGATACAGGAAGAGCCAGTGAAATTGACAGGGGCATGGCCAATGCCCGGGGAAGGCAATGGCACCCCACCCCAGTACTCTTGCCTGGAAAATCCAATGGACGGAGGAGCCTGGTGGGCTGCAGTCCTGGGGTCGCTAACAGTCGGACAGACTGAGCAACTTCACTTTCACTTTTCTCTTTCATGCATTGGAGAAGGAAATGGCAACCCACTCCAGTATTCTTGCCTGGAGAATCCCAGGGATGGGGCAGCCTGGTGGGCTGCCGTCTATGGGGTCACACAGAGTCGGACACGACTGAAGTGACTTAGCAGCAGCAGCATGGCCGATGCCCATCCACGTGCTGTCAGACTCACCTTTCCTGGGAGTGCCCCAGCTGCTTGTTGCAATCTGCCTGCATCTCTGCTGGGGACTCCCTGCTGAGCATGTCTGGCCAGTTTGCAGGCCCTGCCATGCGCCTGGGGCGTGGTCCCAATGACAGACAAGTTAGCCCATCAGTACGTCAATCTCCTGCTCTTGGGTAGGAGAACTCTGGGGTACGTTGTCCAGCCTCCACCCCACAGACTGAGCTCTCCTGGCGCCCACAGCGCTCGTCCACTAATGAGCGCACCTGACACTAGATTCCATCCCTCCCCGTCTCACGTCCCCATTCCAGACCCTTCCTGGTGTCCCTTCCCAAACTAACTGCTGTTGCTCAACGTGACAGCCCCGGCTCAAGGAAGGTCTGCTTCTGGGTAGACACACCCCCAGGCCATCTGTGGCCATTCTGCCTTTCTAAACGGATCATCCTCTTTTGGAAATTAACAAGGCTTCAAAAACAAATTCTAGTGACAGTTAATTCAAGCTAATAGCACAAGAAGAGTTGTTGAGACTGTTTGTGAAATGAACCGACACAGTTTGGTGACTCCAGACCTAAGCCCAGGAGGACGGCCCAGCGTTCCGGTGCCAACCCCATCACTCACTGAATGTTTGCCCACAGGAAAGTCACTCAGTTTTTCCAGATCTCAGGTTCCTAACTTAAGAATGGATACTAACAGCTCATTCCAGTAACCTCACATTCTTGGTTTGGGAAGCAAAGGAGAGAGTATGTATGGGAATGGGTTTTTATGAACTGTCAATTACAACTAATACATGAAGTAAAATGGAATTGTTGTCTCTTCTCATGAGGGACTGAAAGTATTCTGGTAATGTTTAGAAAACTAATTGCAAGAAAGAAAAACTGGGAAAGAGGTGGGAGAAGGAAAGAACAAATTTGCCCCAAATTTATGTTGCTTCCTGATACTTTTCCCTCTGACAGTGAGGCATAAACTTGATTTAGGAAATTTATCCAAGCGCCTTGTAATGTTGAGAAACAAATGAGGAGGGAAGGGAGACCTAGAAAGAAAGGTCCATGTGCTGCATTGCTCATCCTAGTAATCCCGGGCCAGAGCGGCAGGTGCCCCTGACTTACCTGTGGGAACATGTCTATGAGACACACAGAGGAGATTTAAATGCTTGCCAAAATATTTACCTGTTTCTTTCTAAATTAAGAAACTTGCCTGGCTGCGCTCGCTATAATACTGGAATATCAGTGATGAGAGGGAATGCGTAAAATGCTTCTATTAATATTTTCCTTTCAAAACTGGCCACCTAGCACTTATTATCCAGGGAACAAAACACTTCCAAGTTATAGGCCAAAAATAAGTTAAGCCAGACCAGCACAACCACAGGCTGGAGAGCTTAATCCTCGAAACAGGGACTCATTAGGGTGTAAAGGAATATACCAAATTGTAGACCGTTAGAAGCAATCTTCCTAATCAGTTCGTTTAACACTCGTCTTGTATGAGATGAGAAAATTGACATCCAAAAAGCTTAGATAGCCCTATGTCCCAATAACTTATTTCCACTATATCATCATTTCAGAAATCAGCTAGCTTAATAATTCACGTTATGACTGAACTCATGTTTAACCTCCACCATCTGACTGGTACTCTACGTAAGAGGAAAAGTCCTGAGTTGGCCCACTCATTCCACGTTCACACAGCAAATAAAAAGCAGAAACATGTCTTAAAGCTATCTGCCCACAACGTCTAAGCTTCTTTGAGTCCATACACCCTCTTGTTTTTAAGACAAGCAGAAGTCAGGGTAGTATTTGACCCTACTGGAAGAGTCATTAAAAGTCTGACCTTTACTCTGAAAGATTGTCATTTACGATTTCAAAGGAACATCAGAGGTTAAAGTGGAAATTGCTATGTATTCACCCAGTAAGTGAAAGAATGTATGAATGAACCTTAACTCAAGAACAGATGAACCAATGCTTGAATTTTCAGTTGTCTGAGTTGCTTGCAATTACCTTAACTGTCCACAAGATGTCACTACTTCACCCCACTTCAGAAAAGCCACCCACCTTAAGAATTTTTGATCTTTTGGACACAGATGATTTCTCTCTTGTAATTGAACGAACCTCCGTCATTTTTAATACCTTTGGCTGCTTCCTTGTTTTCTCTTAAATCTACTGTGAAAGAGTCTGAAAAAATGTAGATGTTAATTAAGGCCTGAGACTGAATGGGCTAATGCTGGGAATCTTTAACCAAGAAGTCACCCTCTCAGGAGGTTCCCAGGCTGCTCCAGGGCTGGGGACCTTGCACCAAGCCCTTCCTCTGCTCAGCTGCAAGGCTCTCATCAGCACTTTTTTGTAATTCTACCAGCCTCAGTCCTTTGGACTCACGGAAACAGCGATTTAGCAACACCCAAAAGATGGCACTTTGGGGTTTTAAATTGTGCTTCCTTCTTGAAATGTTCCCTCTGCTTCCCCTTACTGGGACTGACGTTCCAATGACCAGTGAGTTTGTGTGTCATCTATTCATACCGCACACTCATAATTCAGATCAGACTTGTCCTGTGGGCACTGGTTTCCCCCCCCCCATATAATTAGAATCCAGTTTGCAAATCATTATTTCAAGTTTTTAACAGTTTTTAAAAGACCACAAATATGTTAACCAGGCTCACAATTTCCACTTCAGCTGTACTGAGCATTGACAAACCTTAAGTTTATTTTAAATACTTTATTATTCATATGAAATTTGTTGGTGCAAAAAGTGCTTGCAGATTGCAGATTTTTTAAAGGTCCCATCATGTTTCAAAGTATGTGTACGTTATTACTGCTCACTACTGAGACTCTTTCTCCTAATCTCTCTCTTTTTTAAAAAGCTGCCATTGAGATGAATAATCTTCACTAATGGGGGCTTCCCTGGTGGCTCAGCAGTAAAAAACCTGCCTGCTAAGGCAGGGGACACAGGTTAGATCCCTGGGTTGGGAAGATCCCCTGGAGGCAGGAATGGCAATCCACTCCAGTGTTCTTGCCTGGAAAATCCTGTGGACAGAGGAGCTTGGCAGGCTACAGTCCATGGGGTCGCAAAAGAGTTGGACACGACTTAGTGACGAAACAGCAACAAATCTTCACTAACAGCGGGTCACGTCTGACCTCCCTGAGAAGGCAGTGAACTCATTTCATTAAAAAAAAAAAATCCTTTTTGCTGGTAGTGTTCAGAAGAGGGTTCCAGTTTATAGAACAAGAAAGCTGTTTTGCTTTAAAGGCCCCATATTTCCTCCACAAACACATCCTGCTTACTGAGGAGCTCAGCGGGGGTCACTTGGCAGGTGGTGGGTTAAAAGTCTCAGAGAAGTTGGCCTCAGCCTCCGTGGGCTGATGAGCTGTGGGGTAAGTCAAAGTAATTTCAGACTAATAATAATTAAGAGTTAAGTTAGTAATTAATTTACCTTTTAGAAAATTATGAGCCAAGCTCAAGCCCACCCCCATTATGGCCTCACTGGTTTCCATTCCTCAGAGTGTTTACTGGAGCAGAGGAGGAAGGCATGGAGGATTTAGCGGCTTGTGGACCTGCTCACATTGTAAAGTTAAATAATACACAGAATTCCAAGCTCCAAAAGAAGTCTTAGGTTTTTGTACAAATCAGTGCCCACACGAATAAGAATAAGAAAAGCATTTTATAACAACAGAAAAAAATAGGAATATAATAAAATGTCAGCAGGTACTGGGATTTATGGCTGCTTTATTCTTTTGATGAGTTTAAATAATTCTGGGAGGAATATTTTTAACAAAGCAACAACCAATAGCCAACAATTAGGCTGTTTTTCAAAACTATGACACATTCACCCAAAGAAGAGTATGCAGCCGTTTACAACAACTTTTAAGAAGTTTCTGTAATAACATGGAGATATGTGAGAGATGTTCAGATATTTCTGAAAAGTCAGATGTGGGGGCACAGAGTTACTCTGAAGGGCTGTGGACAGAAGATAATCGTGGCCGCCCCCAAGGACTGGAACAGGAGTGTGGAGGACAGACCCGGCAGGGAGAATACCTTTTTCACAGTGGTCAGATTGCCCCAGACAAAAGGCTGGTAACACCAAGTCTGATGAGAATGTGGACAAAGAACTGCCAGACCCTGCAGTTCAGTTCATTTCAGTCACTCAGTTGTGTCCAACTTTTTTCGACCCCATGGACTGCAGCACCCCAGGCCTCCCTGTCCATCATCAACTCCCGGAGTTCACCCAGATTCATGTCCATTGAGTCGGTGATGCCATCCAGCCATCTCATCCTCTGTCATCCCCTTCTCCTCCTCCCCTCAATCTTTCCCAGCATCAGGGTCTTTTCCGATGAGTCAGCCCTTCACATCAGGTGGCCAAAGTATTGGAGTTTCAGCTTCAACCTCAGTCCTTCCAATGAACACTCAGGACTGATTTCCTTTAGGATGGACTACAGGGTTAGGGGGAAATTCCTGTAACCATTTGGAGACCAGTAACATACAGGCAAGCTCTAAGTCCGTTTGTTCTTGCAACTCCATGTCCCTGCACCTACCTTATCACCCCTGTGTACACAGAGGACTATGAAAGGATGTTCACCCTGTGATGGACTACAGGGTTAGGGGGAAATTCCTGTAACCATTTGGAGACCAGTAACATACAGGCAAGCTCTAAGTCCGTTTGTTCTTGCAACTCCATGTCCCTGCACCTACCTTATCACCCCTGTGTACACAGAGGACTATGAAAGGATGTTCACCCTGCTTGGTTTATTACCATGGAAACACTGGGACTAGTCTGAAGGTCTGCGATGGGCTGAATCATGGCCTCCCCAAATTCTTAAGTAAAGTCTAACCCCAGTACTTCAGAATGTAACTTAGTGTATTTGGAAATGGGGCCCTTAAAGACGTATTAATAGTTAAGTTGACGTTATTGTGGCTGGGCTCTAATCCAATATGATTGTTGTCCTTTTATGAGGAGATTAGAACACAGACCGATGCTGAAGCAGAAGCTCCAATACTTTGGCCACCTGATTGCAATGAGCCAACTCACTGGTGAAAAAAAAACCTGGATGCTGGGGAAGATTGAGGGCAAGAGGAGACGGGGGTGACGGAGAATGAGATGGTTGGATGGCATCACCGACTCAGTGGGTGTGAGTTTGAGCAAACTCCGGCAGTTGATGAAGTACAGGGAAGCCTGGCTTGCTGCAGTCCCCAGGGCTGCAAAGAGACGGACACAAGTGAGCAGCTGAACAGCAGCAACAGAGCCCAGACACA
>SJYX01001388.1:0-16571 GCA_006410675.1 Oreotragus oreotragus
ACAACCATACATGACCAATGGGAAGATCATAGCCGTGACTATACGGACCTTTGTCAGCAGAGTAATATCTCTGCTTTTCAACACACTGTCTAGTTTTGTTATAGCTTTCCTGCCAAGAAGCAGACATCTGATTTCATGGCTGCAGTCACTATCAGCAGTAATTTCAGAGCCCAAGAAAAGGAAACCTGTCGCTGCTTCCACATTTTCCCCTTCTACTTGCCATGAAGTAATGGGGCCAGATGCCATGCTCTTTCTTTTTAAGCCAGCTCTTTCACTCTGCTCCTTTACCCTCATCAAGAGGCTCTTTAGTTCCTCTTTACTTTCTGCCATTAGACTGGTATCACCTTCATATTTGAGGTTGTTGATATTTTGCCCACCTGTCTGTCTTGATTCCCGCTTGTAACTCATCCAGCTCAGCATTTCTCATGATGTGCTTAGTGTATAGATTAAACAAACAGGTTGATAGCAAATAGACTAGTCCTACTCCTTTCTCAATCCTGAACCAGTCAGTTGTTCCATACAGGGTTCTAACTGTTGCTTCTTGACCTGCATACAGGTTTCTCAGGGTATAGATAAGATGGTCTGGTTATTCCCATCTCTTTAAGAGCTTTCCAAGCCTATTATGATCCACACAAAGGCTTTTACATAGTTGATGAAACAGAGGTAGATATTTTTCTGCAATTCCCTAGCTTTCTCTATGATCCAGCGAATGTTGGCAATTTGATCTCTGGTTCCTCTTCCTTTTCTAAACCCAGCTTGGACATCTGGGAGTTCTTGGTTCACATAATGCTGAAGCCTAACATGCAAGATTTTAAGCATGACCTTACTAGTATGGGAGATGAGTGCAATTGTTCAATGGTTCGCACATTCTTTAGCACTATCCTTCTTGGGAAGTGGGATGAGAATTGACCTTCTCCAGTCCTGTGGCCACTGCTGGGTCTTCCAGATTTGCTGACATAGTGAATGCAACACCTTGATGGCATCATTCTTTAAGATTTTGAATAGTTCTACTGGAATTCTGTCTCATCCACTAGTTTTATTAACAGGAGCACTTCCTAAGGCCCACTTGACTTCACTCTGCAGAATGTCTGGCTCTAGGCAACTGACCACACCGTTGTTACCTGGTTCATTTAGGTTTCCTTTGTACAGTTCTTCTGCGCATTCTTTCCATCTCTTCTTGATCTCTTCAGCATCTACTAGGTCTCTACCATTTCTGTCCTTTATTTTGCTCATCTCTGGGCAAAATATTCCCTTGATATCTCCACTTTTCCTGAAGAGATCTGTAGTCTTTCCCCTTCTGTTTTTTCTCCCAGTTTTATACACTATTCATTGAAGAAGCCTTCTTGTCTCTCCGTGCTGTTCTTTGGAAATCTTTCTCCCTTGCCTTTTGCTTCTCTTCTTTCTTTAGCTATTTGTAAGGCCTCCTCAGATAACCACGTTGCCTTTTTGCTTTTCTTTTTCTTTGGGATAGTTTTTTTTTTGCTGCCTCCTGTACAATATTAGGGACCTCCATCCATAGTTTTTCAGGCACACTGTTTATAAGTTCTAATCCCTTGAATCTATTCATTACCTCCACTGCATATTCATAGGGGATTTGATTTAAGTCATATCTGGCTGGCCCAGTGGTTTTCCCTGTTTTCTTTAGTTTAAGCCTGAATTTTGCTATGAGAAGCTAATGATCCGAGCCACAGTCTTTCCAGTTTCTTGTTTCTGCTGAATGTATATAGCTTCTCCATCTTCAGCTACAAAGAATATAATCAATTTGATTTCAATATTGGCCATTTGGAGATGTCCATGTGTTGTTGAAAAAGGGTATTTGCTATGACCAGTGCATTCTCTTCACAGAATTCAGTTAGCCTTTGCCCTGCTTCATTTTGTTCTCCAAGGCCAAACTTGCCTGTTATTCCAAGTACCTCTTGACTTCCTACTTTTGCATTCCAGTCCCCAGTGATGGATAGAACATCTCTTTTTGGTGTTAGTTCTAGGCGGTCTTCTAGTTTTTCATAGAAGTGATCAACTTCAGTTTCTTTGGCATCGGTGGTGGGGGTGTAGACTTGGATTACTGTGATGTTGAAAGGCTTGCCTTGGAAACAAACCAAGATCATTCTGTCATTTTTGACGTTGTACCCAAGTACTGCATTTTGGACTCTTTTGTTGATTATGAGGGCTACTCCATTTCTTCTATGGAATTCTTGCCTGCAGTAGTGGATATAATGGTCATCTGAATTAAATTTGCCCATTCCTGTCCATTTTAGTTCACTGATTCCTAAGATGTCAGTGTTTATTCTTAACCATCTCCTCCTTGACCATGCCCAATTTACCTTGATTCATAGACCTAACATTCTAGGTCCCTATGCAATGCTGTTTTTTGCAGCATCAGATTTTACTTTCATCACCAAACACATCCACAACTGAGCATCATTTATGCTTTGACCCAGATGCTTCATTCTTTCTGGGACTATTAGTAGTTCTCTGCTCTTCCCCAGTAGCATATTGGACACCTTAAGACCTGGGGGATTCACCTTTCAGTGTCATATCTTTTTGTTGTTTTATACAGTTCATGAGGTTCTCATGGCAAGTATACTGGGATGGTTTGCCATTCCCTCTTCCAGTGGATCTCATTTTGTCAGAACTCTCCACTATGACTTGTCCGTCTTAGGTGACCCTACATGGCATGGCTCATAGCTTCATCAAGTTATACAAACTCCTTTGCCACCACAAGGCAGTCATCTATGAAGGGGGTTGTAACTCTTAACTCTCCTTTATTTTATTATTCTCTATTTTATTCTATAAATAATCTCCCTCCCCTGTCTTTTGTTTTCTTAAGGAATTTTTTGGTCTTTACTCCATTGATATTTTAGAGAAACAAGAGATGTAAAGTGTCCCATGTTCTGAAATTGGCTGCTTGTCTCTTTCTGTTGTCAATGAACTTGTTTTTTTTCTACCCCCCATACTTACCTAACTGAGCAATTTGAGCTAGAGCAGCACTGTCCAGTAGAAATATCATGGAGCTCTGTGAATAATTTGAAATTTTCTTGTAGCCGCAATAAAAATGGTGAATTTAAAATCAGTAATACAGGCTATGGTTTTTCCTGTGTTCATGTATGGATGTGAGGGTTGGACTGTGAAGAAGGTTGAGCATCAAAGAATTGATGCTTTTGAACTGTGGTGTTGGAGAAGACTCTTGAGAGTCCCTTGGATGTAAGGAGATCCAACCAGTCCATTCTGAAGGAGATCAGCCCTGGGATTTCTTTGGAAGGAATGATGCTAAAGCTGAAACTCCAGTACTTTGGCCACCTCATGCGAAGAGTTGACTCATTGGAAAAGATGCTGGGAAGGATTGGGGGCAGGAGGAGAAGGGGATGACAGAGGATGAGATGGCTGTATGGCATCACGGACTTGATGAACGTGAGTCTGAGTGAACTCTGGGAAATGGTGATGGACAGGGAGGCCTGGCGTGCTGCAATTCATGGGGTCGCAAAGAATTGGACACGACTGAGCAACTGAACTGAACTGAACTGAATACACTTTATTTAACCAAACATATCCAAGATATTATCATTATAATATGTAATCAATATAAAATTGCCAGTGGGATATCTTTTTCACATGAGCTTTAAAATCAGACGTGTATGTGTGCTTACAGCATGTCTCAGTTTGAATATGTGTCATCATTGGTAACTAACATGTATTTGAATTTCATAAAAACTGCAGTTGAAACTTATTACATAAGTTGAAGACTTATTAATAAATGTTTTCCAATAACTGTATCAAATACCAGATTTTATAAGCTTCTTTTTAAAAAAATCTGTATAATTGACCTTCACGTGTTGCCTGAGAAACCTGTTTGTGAGTCAAGAAACAATCGTTGGAATGGAACATGGGACAACTGACTGGTTCAGAAGTGGGGAAGGAGTACGACAAGGCTGTATACTCTTGCTCTGCTTGTTTAACCTACATGCAGGATTCATCATGCGAAATGCTGATTGGAAGACTCACAAGCTGGAATCAGGATTGCTGGCAGAAATAGTGACAACTTCAGATATGCACATGATGTCACTCTAATGGCAGAAAGTGAAGACAGACTAAAGAGCCTCTTGATGAGGGTGAAAGAAGAGTGAAAAAACTGGCTTGAAACTCAAAATTAAAAAAATTAAGATCATGGCATCTGGCCACATCACTTCATGGCGAATAGGAAGGGAACAAGATTTTGTTTTCTTGGGCTCAAAAATCACTGCAAACAGTGACCGCAGCCATGAAATTAAAAGGCACTTGACTTGCTTCTTGGAAGGAAAGCTATGACAAACATAGACAGCTTATTTTTTAAAAAGCAGAGATATCACTTTACCGACAAAGGTCCATATGGTCAAAGCTGTGATTTTTCCAGTAGTGATGTATGGATGTGAGAGTTGGTCCATAAAGAAGACTGAACTCCAGGGAATTGATTCTCTCGAACCATGGTGCTAGAGAAGACTTTTGAGAGTCCCTTGGACAGCAAGGAGGCCAAACCAGTCAGTCCTAAAGGAAATCAACCCTGAATATTCACTGGAAAGACTGATGCTCTGGCCACCTGATGCAAAGAGCCAACACGTTGGAAAAGATCCAGATACTGGGAAAGATTGAAAGCAAAAGGAGAAGAGGGCAGCAGAGGATGAGATAGTTAGACAGCAGCACTGACTCAGTGGACAGGAATTTGAGCAAACTCCGACAGGTAGCGGAGGACAGAGGAGCCTGGCATGCTAGAGACCATGGTGTCGCGAAGAGTCGGACGTGACTTAGTGACTGACCAATAGCCACACCATAAGTGACGTAATAGCCATAACACATGGAAGCACTCATAAAACCATCGCTGCAGTCCAAATATCCATCCAGCTGCTTTCACTCTGCATAGGTAGTTTCCAGTGAGTCTGTGTTGCCGTGTGTATCAGTAGTCTCTTCCTTCTCACTGGTGAGCGGAATTCCTGTTGATATCGCACAACTCGTTTGTGTGGTAGACCACATTCTAAGATGGGCCCCAGGATTCCCACTCAGTTAATGGAAGTTCAGCTCACTTGACATCCTGGTTGCATTGGGTATGTCAGTTTTTTCATGTTCTAATAGATGTGGATTGCGATCTCACTGTAGTTTCAGTTTTCATTCCCTAATGGCTGATTATTTGGACATCTTTTCTTATGCCTGTTTGCCCTCTGTGTGTCTTGTCTTCTTTGATAAAATGTCTGTTCAGATATTTTGCACATTCAGAACTCAAGCTTGTTTTCTTATTACTTTTTGAGAGTTCCTCAAATATTCTGGATGCATTGGAGAAGGAAATGGCAACCCACTCCAGTGTTCTTGCCTGGAGAATGCCAGAGGCAGTGGGCCCCCGTCTGTGGGGTTGCACAGAGTCGGACACGACTGAAGTGACTTAGCAGCAGCAGCAGCATATATTCTGGATACGAGTTCTTTATTAGTAAGTGATTTATAAATTCTCCCCTTATTACATGACTGTCATTTGTTCTTTTCAAGTGTCTCTTGAGGAACAGAAGTTTTTAATTTTGATGAAGTCTACTTTATCAATTTTTTCTTTTCAGTTACATTTTGCTATTTAAGAACTTTTTATCTAACCCAAGGTTACAAAGATTTTTCTCCCATGTTTTCTTCTAGAAACTTTATAGTTGCCTTTTATTTCATCTTACCCCATTGCACTAGTGAAACTTCTAGTACAATCTTGAATAGAATTAATAAGAGTGGACATTCTTGCCTTTCCTGATCTTAAAAGAAACACATTCAGTTTTTCACCATTTGATATGATATGAGCTATAAGATTCTCATAGATGCCCTCTATCAAGTTGGGAAACTTCCTTTCTCTTCCTAGATGGCTGAANTCTGCAGTGATTTTGGAGCTCAAAAAAATAAAGTCTGTCACTGTTTCCATTGTTTCCCCATCTATTTGCTATGAAGTGATGGGACCAAATGCCATGATCTTAGTTTTTTGAATGTTAAGTTTTAAGCCAGCCTTTTCACTCTCCTCTTTCACTTTCATCAAGAGGCTCTTTAGGTCCTCTTTGCTTTCTGTCATAAGGGTGGTGTCATCTGCATATCTGAGGTTATTGATATTTCCCCTGGCAACCTTGATTACATAATCAGAATAGTAAAATATGTTTATCAGTTTTCACAGTCAATACCCACACAAAAAATAAAAGATAATTGCAATTGCAAACTGTAATGGAAGCATGATTAACCTAATAATTTGAAATAATTGCATAAAATTTCAGGGATTGAATAGAGTGATGTGATAAGTGGAAGTGCCAGTCTTATGTCTTTTGGTTGGTGCACTTGATCCATTTACAGATAAGGTAGTTACAATAAGTATAATCCTATTAACATTTTCTTAATTGTTTGAGGTTTCTTTTATATAGGTCTTTTCCTTCTCTTTCCTTTCCTGCCTAGCGAAGTTCCTTTATGCTTTATTGTAAATCTGGTTTGGTGGTGCTGAATTCTCTTAAACTTTTGCTTTNAAAGCTGAAACTCCAGTACTTTGGCCACCTCATGTGAAGAGTTGACTCATTGGAAAAGACTCTGATGCTGGGAGGGATTGGGGGCAGGAGGAGAAGGGGACGACAGAGGATGAGATGGCTGGATGGCATCACGGACTCGATGGACGTCTGAGTGAACTCCGGGAGTTGGTGATGGACAGGGAGGCCTGGCATGCTGCGATTCATGGGGTCGCAAAGAGTCGGACACGACCGAGCGACTGAACTGAACTGAACTGATCTGAGCTACTAACACTTTCACTTCTGATATGTAAGTAGATTATTTCCACCAAATTTGAGAAAATTTCAACTATTTTTTGTCAGCTCTTTTGGGTCTCATTTGATGTCTTTTTTCATTCTGGGACTCAAATTATACTTGTGTTAGACCACTTAAAATGTCCTACAGACTGAAGAGGCTCTGTTCATTATTTGCAATCTTATTTCCCTTCACTTTTCAGAATGTGTCATTTCTAATATTCTTTCTTCAAGTTCACTGACCATGGTGGTCATGAGAATTGCCTCCCAGGCTCCCAGCTCTCAGGAGCACAACTGACTGAGGACTTGAGCTGCTGTTCTCTGAAATTCATCATGTGTTTGTACTGAGCCCACACTTGCTGTGGCCTGCTTCAGCCAAACACTGAGAGTGGTTCCAAGCATTCCTCTGCTGGTTGACTTGGTCTCAAGGAAACCACTGGTCTTGCTGAACTTTCTAAGTTAACATTAGCAGAAGCTGGGTGAAGGATATAAGGAAATTTTCTGAACTGTTTTTGTAACTTGAAAATCTAGTCTGTTAAAAGAAATTGCAAGTATCATGAGTTTCTCTTTTAGGATATTAAAAGTGCAAACCAGTTTCAAAATGTGTAGAGATTTGGTTTAGTCTATTCATTTTTCTAGAGAACAAGAAAATTAAAAGCAGTGAACATCTATTACTTTTGTCTGCCTTGTAACCCTTCCTTTTCAGAACTGCTCTTTTCCAGCCCCATGTGCTTATGTACACACACACACACACACATACACACACGCACATGTGTTTGTAACTCAAGTTCACAGCAGCACTATTCACAACAGCCTAAAGGGGGAAGCAACCCGAGTGTCCATCAGGGGGTGAATGGATAAACACAGCGTGATATATACATTGACTGTAACACCGTTCAGCCCTAAAATAAGAAGGAAATTCTGAGGATGCTGCACCATGGATGAAACTGGGAACAGCATACCAAGCAAAATAAGTCAATCACACCCACACACAAAATAGGGCATGATGCCACCTGCATAAGGGACCTGGAGTTGCCAAATTCATAGAGACAGAAAGCAGCTGCCAGGGCCTGGAGGAGCAGGGAATTGTTTCATGAGGATAGAGTCTCAGTTTTACAAGATGAAAATAGTTCTGGAAATGGATGGTGGTAATGCATGCACAGCAATGTAAGTGGACTTAAATGCCACTGAACTGTATACCCAAAGATGGCAAATTGTATATTATGTATAATTTATCACATATACACATCCACAGAAAGTTTAAAAAAAATTGGTAAAAGAAGAAAGGAAGTATTGGGGACTTCCCTGGTGGCTCAGCAGTAAAGAATCTGCCTGCCAGTGCAGGAGACACAGGTTTGATTCCCAGGTTAAGAATATCTCCTGGAGAAGGAAAGGGTAACCCACTCTAGTAGTCTTGCCTGGGAAATCCTATGGACAGAGGAGACTTATGGGCTACAGCCCATGGGGTCGCAAAAGAGTCAGACACAACTGAGCAACTAAGCAACAACAATAAAAGTAAAAACGAAACCCAGCTCCTTGACAGTCACTTTCAAGCTACTGGGATCTGAGGTCAATCTGATGCTGAAGAAATCAGAGTGTCTAATAGGTCAGAGCAATGTCCATACACAGACACAGTTCCAAGAGAGCTCAGGCTCAGTTCAGTTCAGTTCAGTCGCTCAGTCGTGTCCGACTCTTTGCGACCCCATGAATCGCAGCACGCCAGGCCTCCCTGTCCATCACCAACTCCCAGAGTTCACTCAGACTCACGTCCATCGAGTCAGTGATGCCATCCAGCCATCTCATCCTCTGTCGTCCCCTTCTCCTCCTGCCCCCAATCCCTCCCAGCATCAGAGTCTTTTCCAATGAGTCAACTCTTCACATGAGGTGGCCAAAGTACTGGAGTTTCAGCTTTAGCATCATTCCTTCCAAAGAAATCCCAGGGCTGATCTTCAGAATGGACTGGTTGGATCTCCTTGTAACAGGCAAATTTGGCCTTGGAGTACAGAATGAGGGCAAAGGCTAGTAGAGTTTTGCTAAGAGAGCACACTGGTCATAGCAAATACCCTCTTCCAACAACACAAGAGAAGACTCTACACATTGACATCACCTAGATGGTCAACAATGAAATCAGATTGATTATATTTTTTGCAGCCAAAGATGAAGAAGCTCTATACAGTCAGCAAAAACAAGACCAGGAGCTGACTGTGGCTCAGATCATGAACTCCTTATTGCAAAATTCAGACTTAAATTGAAGAAAACCACTGTCGCCCCCTTCTCCTCCTGCCCCCAATCCCTCCCAGCATCAGAGTCTTTTCCAATGAGTCAACTCTTTGCATGAGGTGGCCAAAGTACTGGAGTTTCAGCTTCAACATCATTCCTTCCAAAGAAATCCGAGGGCTGATCTCCTTCAGAATGGACTGGTTGGATCTCCTTGCAGTTCAAGAGATACCAGGTGTTCCCTTGGTATCTCTAATTTTCTTGAAGAGATCTCTAGTCTTTCCCATTCTATTGCTTTCCTCTGTTTCTTTGCACTGATCCCTGAGGAAGGCTTTCTTATCTCTCCTTGCTATTCTGTGGAACTTGCATTCAAATGGGTATATCTTTCCTTTTCTCCTTTGCTTTTTGCTTCTCTTCTTTTCACAGCTATTTGTAAGGCCTCCTCAGACAGCCATTGCTGGGAAAAATATCAATAACCTCAGATATGCAGATGACACCACCCTTATGACAGAAAGCAAAGAGGAACTAAAGAGCCTTTTGATGAAAGTGAAAGAGGAGAATGAAAAGTTGGCTTAAAGCTCAACATTCAAAAAACTGAGATCATGGCATCCCATCACTTCATGGCAAATAGATGCAGAAACAGTGGAAACAGTGAAAGACTTTATTTTCTTGGACTCCAGAATCATTGCAGATGGTGATTGCAGCCATGAAATTAAAAGATGCTTGCTCCTTGGAAGAAAAGCTATGACCAACCTAGACAACATATTAAAAAGAGACATTACTTTGCCAACAAAGGTCCATCTAGTCAAAACTACGGTTTTTCCAGTAGTCATTTACAGATCTGAGAGTTGGACCGTAAAGAAAACTGAGTGCCAAAGAATTGATGCTTTTGAACTGTGGTGTTGGAGAAGACCCTTGAGAGTCCCTTGGACTGCAAGGAGATCCAAGCAGTCCATCCTAAAGGAGCTCAGTCCTGAATATTCATTAGAAGGACTGATGCTGAAGCTGAAGCTCTAATACTTTGGCCACCTGATGGGAAGAACTGACTCGTTGGAAAAGGCCCTGATGCTGGAAAGATTGAAGGTAGAAGGAAAGGGGGATGACAGAGGATGAGACGGTTGGATGGCATCACCGACTCTGTGGACATGAGTTTGAGCAAGCTCCAGGAGTTGGTGATGGACAGGGAAGCCTGGTGTGCCGCAGTCCGTGGGGTCAGAAAGAGTTGGATACGACTGAGAGACTGAGCTGAACTGAACAGATCTGGTGGTGCTAAATTCTCTTCAACTTTTGCTTCTCTGGAAAGCTTTTGATTTCTCCATCAAATGTGAACGAGAGTCTTGCTGGGCAGAGTATTCTTGGTTGTAGGTTCCTGTCTATCATCACTTTAAATATATGGTGCCATTCTCTTCTGGCTCATGGAATTTCTGTTGAGAAATCCGCTGATAACCTGATGGGTGTTCCTTGTATGTAATTTGTTATTTTTTTCCCTTGTTGCTTTTAATATTTTATCCTTGTCTTTAATTTTCATCACTTTGATTACTGTGTGTCTCTCTGTGTTCCTCCTCGGGTTTATCCTGCCTGGGACTCCCTGTGCTTCCTGGACTTGGTTGATATTTCCTTTCCGATGTTAGGGAAGTTTTCAGCTCTTCTCTCTTCAAATATTTTCTTGGCTGCATTCTCTCTCTTCTTCTGAGATGCCTATAATGTGAATGTTGGTACCCTTGATGTTGTCCCAGAGGTTTCTTAGGCTGTCTTCATTTTTTTTCCCCATTCTTTTTTCTATGTTCTGTTCTGCAGGAACAATTTCCACCATTCTGTCCTCCAGGTCACTTATCTGCTCTGCCTCAGTTATTCTGCTGTTGATTCCTTCTAGCATATTTTTCATTTCTGCTTGTTCTTTCGTTCTTCTGGTGTTTGGTAAACATTTTTTGCGTCTTCTCCACCTTTGCCTCCATTCTTTTTTCTGAGATCCTGAGTCATCTTCACCATTATTTTTCTGAATGCTTTTTTGGGAAGGTTGCCCGACTCCACTTTCCTTAGTTGTTTTTGTAGGGTTTTATCTTGCCCCTTCATCTGGGACAAAACCCTCTGCTTTTTCACCCTGGTTGACTTTCTGTAAGGTGGTTTTGTTCTCGCCACTGAGGGACTGTGGTTCTTCTTGCTTCTTCTGTCTGCCCTCTGGTGGAGGAGGCTAGGAGGCTTGTGTAACCTTCCTGATGGGAGGGACTGGTGGTGGGGAAGACTGGGTCTTGCTCTGGTGGGTGGGGCCATGCCCAGAAAAACTTCCATCCAGTTATGCGCTGGTGGGTGGGGTGGCGCTCCCTCCCTGCTGGTCGTTTGGCCTGAGGTGGCCCAGGCCTGGAGTCCCTGGACTCTGTGGTAGGGTTTATGGTGACCTCTAGGACTTACACCAAGGGCATCTTCCAGAACTGCTGTCACCAGTGCGCTTGTCCCCACCATGAGCCACTGCTGACCCCCACCTCCGTAGGAGACCCTCCAGCAGCAGTGGTCGGCCTGGTTCAGTCTCCTGTGGGCTCACTGCTCCTCTCCCCGGGATCTTGGAGTACACACGATTTTGTGTGTGCCCTCCAACAGTGGGGTCTCTGCTTCCCCAGTCCTGCTGGCCGTCACAGTCAGATTGCCTGGGGACTCTCAGTCCCTTTGTCAGGTCCCCAGGCTGGGAAGCCTGCCATGGGGCTTAGAACCTTCACAGCAGTGGGAGAATGTTTTTGATGTTATTCTTCTCCAGTTTGTGGGTCACCACCTGGCAGATGTGGGATTTGATTTTCTCATATTTGTGCCCCTTCTACCATCTTGTTGCAGCTTCTTTGTCTTTGGACATGAGGCATCTTTTTTGGTGGGTTCCAGCATTCTCCTGTCAATGCTAGTTGCATTTTTGTTCTCTTGCTGGAGAAAATGAGCACATGTCCTTCTACTCTGCCGTCTTGAACTGGAAGCTTCTATTTTCTTTTTTTTAAGGAAACTCCATGCTGTTTTTTAAAGTCACTGTACCAGTTCATATTCCCACCAGTAGTGCACAAGCGTTCCATTTTCTCCACCTCCTCACCAACACTTGTTATTTCTTGTTCTTTATATATATATAATAACTTCTCTAACAGTTGTGAGGTGATATCTTGTTGTGAATTTGATTTACATTTCCCTGATATTTAGCAATGTTCTGCATCTTTTCATGTAACTATTGACCATCTATATGTCTTCTTTAGAAAAATATATATTCAGATATTCAGCCTTTTTTTTTTACTTTAAAAAAAATTTATTTATTTGATTGGAAGATAATTGTTTTACAACGTAGTGTTGGTTTCTGCCATACATGAGCATGAATCAGCCATAGGTATACATGCCAATTTTTAAGTCAATTGTTTTTTTGTTTTTTTTTTAATGATTGGGTTTTGCTATGAAGTTGTATGAGTTTGAATTTTTTTTTTAATTCCAAATAATAGGAATGATGAAAGTTGGGCGGATTGGGAGGAAGGCCCAGGTGAGGTAAAGGTTGATAATATTCCACCACCCAACTTGGTGGAGGGCCTCCAAGCATCTAATTTATTATCATGCTTCCTAACTTATATGTGAGAGATAATCTTATGTAGCAACCATTTCCATACCAATGTCACTTTCAGTGAATGCTAAAATGTTAAGTGGAGTTCTCATATTTTCATCCCATGCTTTTCGTGTTGGTCTGTACTCTGGGGACATCTCACTCTGTGAGGACACAATTCCCACTTTGGAGACCACTAAGTTAATCAGATCCAGTGATCACCAGGGTACCTGTTCTAGCAGACCCTGGTGCAGGGCAGCTGTGTCCTCAAGATCATGCATGGGTGAGGGAGGACCGTAGTCAGGCTCAACCCAAGAGAGGCTCTCAGGAGAGGCTATGCCTCTGCTCCTCTGGAAGGTCAGGCGGGAGTCAGGCGGAATGTGGGTGGTTGGGCAGGAGGGGAGGAAAGTGGGAGTCACGGCCCCTGGCACTGGAAACCCTGGGACCTCAGTGCCGGCTCTCTGCATCTTGGCTGCAAGCAGCTTGAGGACAGGCACGGAGTCACCCTTGTCCCTGCCACGCTGCACAAGGCTGGGAGCACAGCTCAGGCGGGCTCCTGGCCTTCTAACCAGCCACTGCCCGATTTCCCTGTGAATCTGAACAGACCGAGAACACCGGAGAACCAATCAGAGGAGTCAGGAGGGAGGACCCCAGTCTCCGAGGGCCAGGGCAGGTCACCCTATACCTCACACACCTAGGCACCACCTTGGCAGGCGCACTGGGGTATGTGCCTGGCTCTGATCCTCAGAGAAGGTTATCCACAATCCAGAGGCCTGGCCGGGAGGGGCAATCCGTTTGTAACATATTTCCATGAAAATGGTTGGAGTGTCCAGTTCCTTCACGTTTAACAGAAATGTCTCCCCAGCTCAGGAGTTCTGCCAACCAGTTGTCTTGACAAACCCCTGAAGAATAAAATATTGCACACTTGACTGTTTGTGTGAACATGTGCAAGAGGAATTGTGGAAAGGGTTAAGGATGCTGAAATGACACTGTGTGTGACAGCTGCTTCCCTAATATGAATTGGAGGCCCCCAGTGGCTTGTGGTTTGAAAACAGATGTTTCTGCATAAATGCAGCCAAATTCTATTAGCACTTTGGATGATGAAAGGGATTAAGTGTCTGCATGTTGCAATTCTGAAATGTTTGTCAGGGAAAATGTGCTTATATTTTGCAAATAGTGAGTGCAAGAAGAAGGAACAAATTAGATTATCACCCTGTATGTAACCAATCTCATGAGCAGACTCATTGACAGATGCACATTGTATATGATAAATGTGATCAGTGTTATTGCCCTCACTGAATGATGAGGAAGCTCCTCATTCCTACCTGTGGCCATTTTCATCCTTGGCTCGGACAGGGAAGGCAGCCCAAGGTCACATGGCACCCAGGCCTCCTGGGCTTTCGGGGAGAAAGTCACAGATTTTCCTTTCATTAAAAAAATTTTATTGGAGGACAGTTGGTTCACAGTGTTGTGTTAGTTTCAGGTGTTCAGCAACGTGAATCATACATATATAAAATCCAGTTACATATGCATATATTATATGTATATAAATACGCACACATGTATTTACTTTTTTAGATTCTTTTTCGGTATAGGCCATTACAGAGTGCTGTGTAGTGTTCCGTGTGCTATACAGCAGATCCTTATTAGTTATCTATTTTATGTATCAGTACAGTTCAGGTCAGTTCAGTCGCTCAGTCGTGTCCGACTCTTTGCGACCCCATGAATCGCAGCACGCCAGGCCTCCCTGTCCATCACCAACTCCCGGAGTTCACTCAGACTCTCGTCCATCAAGTCAGTGATGCCATCCAGCCATCTCATCCTCGGTCGTCCCCTTCTCCTCCCGCCCCCAGTCCCTCCCAGCATCAGAATCTTTTCCAATGAGTCAGCTCTTCGCATGAGGTGGCCAGAGTCCTGGAGGTTCAGCTTTAGCATCATTCCTTCCAAAGAAATCCCAGGGTTGATCTCCTTCAGAATGGACTGGTTGGAANTCATATTTGTGCCCCTTCTACCATCTCACTGGGGCTTCTTTTTCTTTGGACATGAGGTATCTCCTTTTGGTGGTTCCAGCAGCCTTCTCTTGGTGGTGGTTCAACAGCTAGTTGCATTTTTGATGCGGTCGCCAGAGATGAATGCATGTCCTTCTACTCTGTCATCCTGAACCAGAAGGTGGAATTTAATTTTGAGAAATGATATAAATGAACGCATTATAAACGGAAATGGACTTATAGATAATGAAATCAAGTTATGGATATTTAAGGGGAAATGTTGTTGGGGTGGGGGGCTAAATCAGGAGCTTGGGATGAACATACACGTACTACTATATATAAGATAGATAACCAATGAGGACCTACTGTTTACCTACTGTATAGCACAGGGAACTCAACTCAATAAGCTCTGATAATCTATATGAAAAAAGAACCTAAAAGGGAATGAATATATGTATCTATAATGAATCACTTTGCTCTACATCTGAATCTAACAAAACATTGTGAATCAACTATATTCCAATAAATTTTAATTTTAGAAATAAAAGAATAAAAGTAAAAAATAAACCATGTTGTTTTCTTAATTTATTTTTCATAATGTTAATAGTATATTGTGTCTTGAGCCTGTATTTTTGCATCTTTACTGAATTTATTAGCTCTAGTAGTTTTTTGTACATTTTTGGGGATTTTGTATATATTTGGGGTCATGTCATCTCTGAATAGAGATTTCCTTTTAATTAATGCCTTTTATTTCTTTTTAGTGCCTCATTCTCTGTCTAGAACTTCCAGTACAATACTGAATCGCAGTGTTGAAAGTAGACATCCTTATCTTATTCCTGATGAGGAGGCTTTTAAAAATAGTTTAAATTTCTTTGATTGATCTTGAGCTATTTGTTTTATCTATTTCTTCTTTCATGAGATTTCTAGTTTGTATATATTGAAAAAATTTTCTGTGTTATCTAAATTGTCAATTGATTGACAGAAAGTTTTCCGTGATATTTCCTTATTAACTTTTTCATATCTTTAGAATTTGTATTAATGCACCCCACCCCAGTACTCTTGCCTGGAAAATCCAATGGACGGAGTGGCCTGGTGGGCTGCAGTCCATGGGGTCGCTAACAGTCGGACAGACTGAGCGACTTCACTTTCACTTTTCTCTTTCATGCATTGGAGAAGGAAATGGCAACCCACTCCAGTATTCTTGCCTGGAGAATCCCAGGGATGGGGGAGCCTGGTGGGCTGCCGTCTATGGGGTCACACAGAGTCGGACACGNGCGACTTCACTTTCACTTTTCTCTTTCATGCATTGGAGAAGGAAATGGCAACCCACTCCAGTATTCTTGCCTGGAGAATCCCAGGGATGGGGGAGCCTGGTGGGCTGCCGTCTATGGGGTCACACAGAGTCGGACACGACTGAAGTGACTTAGCAGCAGCAGTCACTTTATGATATTGGTAATATGTGTATTCTCTTTTTCCTGATTAAGTAGAAGTTTATTCATTTTTTTATCTCGTCAGAGAACCAGCTTTTTGGTTCATTGTTTTGCACTATTGTTTTTCTGTTATATACGTCATTGATTTTTGCTCTGAGTATTATCATTTCCTTTTTTCTGTTTAACTTTGGTTTTTATTTGCTCTTCTTGTTTCTTAAGATAAAAGCTGAGGTCATCAATGTGAGTATATGATTTTAAATCTACTTTTTTCTAATATTGGCATTTACTACTATAAGATTCCTTCTAAATACCTCTTTAACTGCATCCCACATGTACTGATATGTTGTGTTTTCATTATATTCAGATCAGAATATGTTTTAATTCCTTTATTATTTTTTTCTTTCATCCATTAATTATTTAGAAGTATATTATTTAGCTTTCAAATATTTGGGGATTTTCCAGATTCAGTTCAGTTCAGTCGCTCAGTCGTGTCCGACTCTTTGCGACCCCATGAATCGCAACACGCCAGGCCTCCCTGTCCATCACCAACTCCCAGAGTTCACTCAGATTCACGTCCATCGAGTCAGTGATGCCCTCCAGCCATCTCATCCTC
>SJYX01001388.1:27364-55304 GCA_006410675.1 Oreotragus oreotragus
GGCTGATCTCCTTCAGAATGGACTGGTTGGATCTCCTTGCAGTCCAAGGGACTCTCAAGAGTCTTCTCCAACACCACAGTTCAGATGACAAATAAATACCCAAGGGACTCTCAAGAGTCTTCTCCAACACCACAGTTCAGATGACAAATAAATACATGAAAAGATGATCCATAACACATGTCGTCATGGGATACAAAATACCACTAGACACCTATTAGAATGGACAAAATTCAGAACACTGACAACACCAAATGCTGGTGAGGATGTAGAGCCACAGGAAATTTCATTCATTGCTAGTGAGAATACAGAATGAGACAGCCACACTTGAAGACAGTTTGACAGTTTCTTACAAAACTAAATATACTCTTACCATATGATCCAGTAATCACACTCTTTGGTATTTACCCAAAGGAGCTGAAAAACATATGTGCATACATAAACTTGCACATGGATGTTTATAGCAGCTTTATTAATAACTCCCCAAACTTGGAAGCAACTGAGATGTTCCTTCAGTGGGTGAATGTATTAAAAACTGTATCATATCCAGACAATGGAATATTATTCAGCACTAAAAAGTAATGAACTATCAAGCCATGAAAAGACATAGGAAAGTATTAAATGTATATTACTGAGTGAAAGAAGCCAATCTGAAAAGGCTACATATGGTATGAATGCAACTACATGACATTCTAGAAAAGGCAAAAGTGTAAAGAAAGTGAAAAAACAAAAACCACAGTGATTGCCAGAGGTTAAGGGAGAAAGAGGGAGGAAGTAGTATAACATAGAGGATTTTTAGGGGGGTGAAATTGATCTCTATGATACTATAGTTGTGGATGCGCATCATCATACATTTGTCCAAACCAACACAACGAGAAACACCAAGAGGGAACCCTGGTATAAACCATGGTCTTTGGTTGATAATGGTGTGTCAATGTAGGTTCATCAATCACAACCAATGTACCACTCTGGGGGAGGCAGGAGTGAGCACAGAGAGTATATGAGGTATTTCTGTACCAATCCCTCAAATTTGTTGTAAACTAAAACNGCGCTCAGCTTTCTTCACAGTCCAACTCTCACATCCATACGTGACCATTGGAAAAAGCATAGCCTTGACTAGACGGACCTTTGTTGGCAAAGTAATGTCTCTGCTTTTCAATATGCTATCTAGGTTAGTCATAACTTTTCTTCCAAGGAGTAAGCGTCTTTTAATTTCATGGCTGCAGTCACCATCTGCAGTGATTCTGGGTGTGTGGAGGTGTATTTTTCTTGTGCAAAGCTTCACTCATTCTAAGCATAGCCTGAATTATAACTGGCTTTTCTCATTCCTCGGCTGCAGATGTGCTCACCATCTGCTGTGCTCCTCCTCCTACTACATGGCGTTCTGTTGAAGACAGGGATGACCCTTTGCTTAGCTAGTGCCTGTGGCCAGATGCTCTGCACTCTTTGCAATGTGGTGGATGTCCTTGTTCTTGGCAGGCACTGTCGATGGTTGCCCTCTCCCTGGACAGGGTCCCAGAGTAGCTATTATGGTCAAAGGTGTACATTCATGCCAGCTTCCACCTTCCTGCCACCCATCTGTTGCACTGGAGCTCATCCTCCAAACCTTGGTGCATCACACAGAGGGTCACTGTGCCCTCGAGCTCTCCTCCTCTGTTCATATGGCTGGCCCAGTAATCAGCCTTGTCTTCCTCCACTGTCCTACTCTGGGCTTCCCCCCACTGTCACATCTTCCTGCAGTTTCCCTCATGTCAGTCAAGTCCCCCGGATGGCCAAGTGCCCGCCTGAGTAGCCACACCCTTGCTGTCCACACGCCAGCATGGCCTGTGGGCATTGCCTTGCCCATCTGCCCAGGATGCAGCCACTCTCTCCACCCCCTGATTCCAGCTCATCCTGTAGTCAAGACTCTCCTTCTGTCCATTCTTCACCCAGCAGAGACCTACCAGGGCCATCCCACAGCACTTGACCAAACCTGCCTCTTGCTCGTCCCCTGCCCCACGGTGAGGGTGCTGCTCACCTTGCTCTCGCCACAGTGGCCTTGCTCCTCTTGGATTGTTCCCTTCTCTGGGCCTTGACACCTGCTGCCTTCTTGCCCAGCCCTTCCCCAACTCCCAGGATGTCCCGCCCATGTCTGATCCTTCCTTCCATTGAGTTTCAGAGCAGATGTCGCCTTGGCACGTCAGCCTGTGAGCTGGGCTTCTTAGAACCATTTTGTAGAAGAGAATGTGAGAGGGAAAGGGACCTCCCCAGGGACTCACAGCTAAGGACCAAATGCATGTCTGCCCTGGTCAGCCTATGTGTTCCCACAGCCCATAGCTGATGGGGTATAGCCCACCCCCTGCTGCTGATGGTGTACTCCAAAACCATGTCTGTCTCCAGAGCCTCGGGTCTTAGGATTCTTTCCATTGCATGTGCAGAATCTCAGCTCAAGCAGACGCAGGTGAAGCACAAAAGGAGGATGTCTTTGCATCTGTAAATAAAAAGTCTAGGGGTGTACCTACGGCTAATTCATGTTGATGTTTGGCAGAAACCAATACAATATTGTAAAGCAATTACCCTTCAATTAAAAATAAATATTTTTAAAACTAAAAAGAAAAGCCTAGGGGTGGACATCAGACATGGCTAGATCTGGGACATGATCTCTGGCTCTCTGCTGGTTGGCTCTACTTTCTCCACTTGGGCTTCTTTTACAAGAAGGCTCTCGGCAGCCTTACGTTTACCTCCTGTCCTTCCTTCTCCCAAGCAGAAGGCAGAGTCTCTGCTCCAACCATTCAAATTCCTGTCCCAAGAATTGTCTGGTGGCCCACCCCAGTGAAGTGCCTACTCATGGATCTATTCCTAAGTCTGGGGGTGGCATGCCCTGAGTCTCTCTCTCTGTTGCTCAGTCGTGCAACCTTTGCGACCCCATGGACAGTAGCCTGCACCAAACTCCTCCATCCGTGGGATTTTCTAGGCAAGAGTGCTGGAGTGGGTTGCCATTTCCTTTTTCAGGGAATCTTCCCGACCCAGGGATCAAACCCAGGTCTCCCACACTGTAGACAGATGCTTTACCGTCTGAGCCACCAGGGATGCCCTGAGTGGCTGCACCCAAATCACACACCCATCCCAAAGCACTGTAGGGAAAGCTAGTTCCTACCCCAAGTAGCCACTGAGGCCACATGCCCTTAATACCACAGGCAAGAAAGAAAGGACAGAATGGTCTCTGTTGCCGTAAGGAGGACTAGATGCTGAGTAGGCAGAGCCGCAGAGGCCCGCGACCCTGGGCCTCTGCAGCAAAGCCAGGTCTTGGTGTGGACAAGAAGTAATCTAGGTGCTTCCTCTCACTTTCCATGCCCTCGCCTCGCTTAGTCCTGGAACCACTGTAGCCTGGCCAGAGGGCCTTTGCAGACCCTCATCCCCCCCCCCAAAAAAAAAGAGAAGTCATAAAATCACACAAATAATAACTGAGGTGATGCCTTATATGGAATCCTTCGGGGAGGAACACAAACATCACTCAACAAAATACTTGCTAAGAATCTCATAGTTAAGGTACTCTGGATAAGACCTGAAGCAGAGTAGAGTCTAAAAATACTGGTCTTGCACAAAAGACTGTAACTGTGTTAGTACAGAATGACCTTGAACAAAACAACACAAAGATAAAAGGAAATCAGTAGTATTCAGAAGACTCAAGAGGAAAAGAAACCAAACCCAGCCAAAGAAAAGAAAAGTCAGGAACTCTAAAAGTGATATAAAATTCCCTCAATTTTCAGTGAAATGGAAATGGTATAAGTAATTCATATCAGAATCTCATATTTAAAGATTGTTCCTTACGTTAACTCTAGAGAACAGTTTTCACTTACTCGTTTATTTATTCATTCAATGAAATTATATTTTTTGAATTCTACCAAGTGCCAGGCAGTAAGAACATAGCAATTTCTTAATCTCTCAATGTCTCAGTTTTATCATCTCCAAAATAAGTATAAAAATATACTCAAGTCATTGAATTGCCTTAAGGATTAAATGAGCTACTCCATCTCAAGGGCCTAGGCCTGCTCCTCATATATAGTAAACACCTAAAAAAATGCCAGTGAACATTAATGACATATCTGCCAAGTATGTGAAATAATAAGTTAAGGAATAGCAATGGCAATGAACAATGTTATGCATTAATTTATCTGACTACCCACCTCAAGTGGGAGTTAAAAACTGAAAAACAATGGCTAATAATTATGAACAAAATAGCAAGTTTAAAAATAAAAATGCATTTCACAATATTCTTCAGTCCCATCTACTCAAATGTTTTTGATCCTCCCCTCTGATAACAGAGATCCAGTAACTGCAAAGAAGTTTTCTGAGACAGTATCACTCTCAAGGGCCTAGGCCTGCTCCTCATATATAGTAAACACCTAAAAAAATGCCAGTGAACATTAATGACATATCCGCCAAGTATGTGAAATAATAAGTTAAGGAATAGCAATGGCAATGAACAATGTTATGCATTAATTTATCTGACTACCCACCTCAAGTGGGAGTTAAAAACTGAAAAACAATGGTTAATAATTATGAACAAAATAGCAAGTTTAAAAATAAAAATGCATTTCACAATATTCTTCAGTCCCATCTACTCAAATGTTTTTGATCCTCCCCTCTGATAACAGAGATCCAGTAACTGCAAAGAAGTTTTCTGAGACAGTATCACGTAAGGACCTCACTGTGTGCATGCATGCTAAGTAGCTTCAGTCGTGTCTGACTCTTGAAGATCCTATGGACTGTATCTGGCCAGGCTCCAATGTCCTTGGGATTCTCCTGGCAAGGGTACTGGAGTGGGTTGTCAGTTCCTCCTCCAGGGAAGGACCTCTCTAACTGTGCCCAAAATATTTTTATTTCTAGGGAAATTATGACCAAACATTCCAAGTTTATTTAAATTTATTTAAGCTCTGGAGAGTTAGACATGACTCACTGGACAAAGACTGAAAATAAGGATTCCAAGAAGACAAGCGCTTGGCAACTGAGGGAGACTAAATATGGGATTCTGGTCAGCAGTTATTGATATTATTCACACGCCATAACGCTGGCTTCGGCACCAGAGAACAAAGGTCATAAACTGTATAACAGGCATGACTTTTAACTTGCTTCTGTCAGATTGTTTTTTAATGAAATAGAAGGTGCTAGAAGAGAAATGGAAAGTTGAAATAACATGAGTTTCCTTTGGAAAGTGTAGGTTCTTGATAATATAGTGTTAGTAATAAATGGGCTACTCTCAGGAAAAATAAAAAGACAGAATTGGAAAATACTGAGAGAAATTGTAGTAGCATTTATGACTTATTTGTGCAATTATTGTCAAGCTTAATGATGACTTGAGTTGCAATAATGGAATATTTAGCACTGAAGATTTCATCATCATGAATTTTACAATGACACATCCAGAAAAACCTGTTAGACTATTGTTTAGAACACGTTTTTCAAAAGTCAGTTAAGAGAGTTAGAAACCATGGTCATTCTCTGTTTGCAGGTGAATCCTTTATTTATAAATCTTATCACCTAGAGGCAAAAAGTGTTTGATATTGCCCCAGAGAAAATGGGCAATCAGCTTCAGTTATTTTGCCTGACATTTTTTATAGTTAAGGATTCACATCCTAGCCTGGAAAAAAGTCATACTGCTGTACTGTTCCAACCTATTAAACAAAAAATGAATAAGGTCTATCATCTTTCCAGAGTAAATATATCCATACATAGGAAATGTTCTGGCTATATCCATTTTCACCTTCACCTGTACCTAGAACAGTTTAAGACACCTGTGGTCATATAGTCATACTAACTAGAAAGAATGAGCTAGTTCCTGTTATGGCCACAAAGCAGTCTTAATATTATGCTACTACATGAAGAGTCAACGCCAACCTGAAGATGTGCACTAGGCAAAGTGAATACATCAGCCTTCAAGATACAATGTAAAAGGACTAAGAACTGGAAGGAGGTTGAGACTAGTATGTGTAGAAAGAAACCAGCTACAAGCCAAGAGACAATAAAGAATAAAGTCCTAAAGAGATTTCATGGTAACTCTTACTACAGAGGGGATTCTCAGGTGGTGCTAGTGATAAAGACACCACCTGTCAGTTCAGGAGACCTAAGAGATGCATGTTTGATCCCTGTGTCTGGAAGATCCCCTGGAAGAGAGGACAGCAATCCCCTTCAATATTCTTGCCTGGAAAATCCCATGGGCAGAATAGCCTGGCAGAGTACAGTCCATAGGATATCACAGTGTTGGACACAACTGAAGAGACTTAGGATGCAGGCATGCATGCATGCTTACTACAGAGATAAGGGAAGAGGTTGAATCTTACAGAATCTAAGGATTTAAAAACTGATCTAAGGAAAATGGGAGAAAAAGGTAAAGATATTATCCATATTTCAAGCCTGAAAGATTAAGGGGAAAGAAACTAGAACATCAAGAAGAAAAATGAGTAATAGCAAAATAATAATGAGCTGAAATTAGACATTAACATTCTTATTGTTGGTAAAACTTTATCATGTGTGGATTCAATAACTTAAAGTGAGTCAAATTTCTCTCAGATTGAATTAGAGTATGAGAAGCAGTTAAACTGGAATAAAGATAATTTGGGTTATAAAATAATGTGTAGTTATTGAATAATAAAAGTGGTAATTTTGTAAAATGTATAGAATAGCTCAGAAAATTCATAAGAAACATTCCATAGATTTAAAATCACTATTTTTATTGGAGTGACAACCTTTCTAAGTATTATTTTGATGAATTATCATTTGGATGAACAAATTCTAGTATATACATTTAGAAAAATAAACCAAATTTTTACCAGTCTTCATACATGTATTTGTGTATTTTAAATAAATGGCTAACGTTGATGTTTATATTTTTAATGACAATAGATACTACAAAAATTAATGATAGTATAACACTAGAAGTAATTCATAATAACTCAGAGAGATGCAAGTAACAGATAAAGAAATATATCAAAATATATTCCTAATTCTCAAATTTATTCTTCCTAGACATTATCCCTACTATTTAAGTATTTAGTAAATCTAGCTCAGTACTGTAAAGTAAAATAAAGTAAAAATAAAAATTAAAAAAATAACATTTACAATAATATACAAAGAAAGCAATGGTGTTTTCATTTGGAGAGCAAGTAGTAAAATCTAGAAAGAAAGAGTTTACAGAAAAGCATGCCTGAACAAAGAGTTGTGACAAGAGGATTAACCAAATCATATATGTATATATAAATAAATTAAGATCATCTCTGCATTTCAAAATTATATTCATCATAAGATAGAAACAGTACACAGCATGCAACGGCCTCCTAGTTTGGCTGATAAAGTGAAAACATCAAAGTTTAAAAAAAAATGATTACAGTGATTTCATGCTCACAAAGTGCATAAGGGAAATAAAACTGAAGATCTGTGTGCTAGCTACACTGGGAGAAGCGAGTTATCATGTCATCCATGATCGCAGGTTTTACTCTGTTACCGCCTGATATATTCAAGCATGCCAAATAGGTATAAAATGATAGTAGATGACCTCCTATGGGATTCTGTGCACAGAAAATGGGGGATGAATAAGCCTGCATTGAATTGTGTTTCTCTCTCCCACAGATAAATATTGCATGCTAAATCAGTCTCAGTGTACTCACATAGCCTTCTATTTAGCTTAATATATTCAGTGTCAACTTATTTCAAACTGAATATAGTTTGAGTCTATGTATCAATACACAGTTTGTCTGAAGTAAAAACTGAAAACAGTTAAAGTAAAATATAGTGAAATTCTTTTCCTACTTCTGTAATTTTTTAGGGAATAGTGAGAAAAATCTATGAGCTGCAACACCAACTTAACAGGTATTGCTAATACTACTTAATGGCGTGAAAATACCATATTCTTCACATTCTAAGAGAACATACTAGATTATTCTATTCAGAGATTTCTGTAAACTAAATCTTTTTTAGTCACTGTCTCAGTCAATTGGGATAAATCTAATTTGATTAGATTTAATTGTTCATATTTTCCAAGAATTTTATACTTGGTTACTATGTTCCTGAAAATATTGTTATCTACACATTGCATATCAGAGACATATTTTATGGTGTGAGAACTGTTTCCCTATCTCTGTCTTATTGTGACAAAACTGTGTGTGTGTGTATGTCTGTGCATGTGTATGTGTGTAAAGCATGCACATGTATTTCATAAGCCTGTAGGGGTGCTGGATTTAAAGTTCTTGAATAGTCATAGTGAAAATATGGTACTATCTGCTTTTCTCCAGCAGACAGCTTGCTGCTGCTGCTGCTGCTGCTAAGTCACTTCAGTCGTGTCCGACTCTGTGTGATGGCAGCCCACCAGGCTTCCCTGTCCCTGGGGTTCTCCAGGCAAGAATACTGGAGAGGGCTGCCATTTCCTTCTCCAGTGTGTGAAAATGAAAAGTGAAAGGGAAGTCGCTCAGTCATGTCCGACTCTTCACAACCCCATGGACTGCAGCCCACTAGGCTCCTCCGTCCATGGGATTTTCCAGGCAAGAGTACTGGAGTGGGGTGCCATCTTAGCCAACACCTAAAGAAAAGTTGAGGGCCGGGAAGGAAAGAAATTGGTAATAACTGATGCAAAGAACTTCAAGGTAAACTCAATCCTTATATAGGACTGATTGGGCTGTTTTAACAAGTTCAGTTCAGTCGCTCAGTCATGTCCGACTTTTTGTGATGCCATGAATTGCAGCACTCCAGGCCTCCCTGTCCATCACCAACTCCCAGAGTTCACTCAAACTCACATTCATCGAGTCGGTGATGCCATCCAGCCATCTCATCCTCTGTCATCCCCTTCTCCTCCTGCCTCCAATCCCTCCCAGCATCAGAGTCTTTCCCAATGAGTCAACTCTTCGCATGAGGTGGCCAGTGTACTTGAGTTCAGCTTTAGCATCATTCCTTCCAAAGAACACCCAGGGCTGATCTCCTTCAGAATGGACTGGTTGGATCTCCTTGCAGTCCAAGGGACTCTCAGTCTTCTCCAACACCACAGTTCAAAAGCATCAATTCTTCAGTGCTCAGCTTTCTTCACAGTCCAACTCTCACATCCATACATGACCACAGGAAAAACCATAGCCTTGACTATATGGACCTTTGTTGGCAAAGTAATGTCTCTGCTTTTCAATAGGCTATCTAGGTTGGTCATAACTTTTCTTCCAAGGAGTAAGCGTCTTTTAATTTCATGGCTGCACTCACCATCTGCAGTGATTTTGGAGCCCAAAAAAATAAAGTCTGACACTGTTTCCACTGTTTCCCCATCTATTTCCCATGAAGTGATGGGACCTGATGCCATGATCTTCGTTTTCTGAATGTCAAGCTTTAATCCAACTTTTTCACTCTCCTCTTTCACTTTCTTCAAAGACCCAGGTAAATATTGGTTTAAAGAAAATAAAAGCTTGTTTATTTTTAAGGTAGTTCAAGTTAATATGGAGACCCTGAAATATGAATTTTTATCAGGTTGAAGTGCTTTCTAATGTGTCATAAAATGTCTCTCCCTGGATGACCTAACTTCATACTTTAAGATGAGTCAACATCAAGTGTGAAGTCTACAAACTGGGAAAGGAGAAAGGGGAAAGGCCATCTATGACTGGATCAAACTTCTTTATAAGGGTACAATCTTGAAGATTAAAAAAAAAGAAAGAAACAATTTACACTTACATCATACTGGGTAGAAATTAATCACATGCCATATCTGGATTGGAAGATGTTGGGAAATGCAGTCTTTAATCTAGGAATGTTGTGCTTGTCTAAAACTTGAGTGTTCTATAATTATAGATAAATTGGATACTAATATTCACAATAATCAATTCTATTGCATTAACAAAAATTCCTGTCATAGTTCCCTATTCTTCTCATTCTAATAAGACTTATATACATTACGAGAAGTGGTATGACATAAATGCTTGGAAAATAACCTCTTAAAACATATGCTTTTAGATTTAACCTTGGTTCCGTTATTTTCTTGCTATTTCTCTACCGCAGTTTCCCCATATGTGAAAAATGGTAATAATTTTCATTAAGTTGCTATAATTATCAGCTATATTTTAGGGTGCCAAGGTTTAGAACAACTAGACATGTAAGATTGGGATTGACAAATATACATTATTGACATCATTCATAAAATAGATAACTAATAACATACTGTGTAGCATGGTAAACTCTACTTACTGCATCATGGTCACCTGAATGGGAAGGAAGTCCAAGAGGGGGGAGATGTTTTTACATGTATGGCTGATTCATTTTGCTGTATTGGTAGAAACTAACACAACATTGTAAACAACTATATTCCAATAAAAATTAATTTAAAAAAAGAACTCAATAAAGTTAACATGCATAATTATGTCGGCTTTTCTCTAGAATGTTTTTGAAAACAAAGTCCTTTATAATTTATTTCATTTTAATGCTTGTTTATAGATTTCTATTTTTATATTCTTAGAACCCGTATTGTCTAAAACTAAATAAAGGTCCTAGACTTATATGTTTTTTCCTTAATTCGAACTTTAAAAATAATTTCTAACACAATATGTTTTTTAATTTATACCCACTTCTATAAATGACAGCTTCATTAATTGCTGAATAAGCTTATCAATAAGCTTTTGCTTATTTTTAAATGCACAAAATGTTAACTTTACAAACTCCTATGTACGTGTTTACAAAACAAAACCAGACTGCCTGAGACAGCCGGAAACTAATAACTCTTTAATCTTTCGTTCCAAGCAGACAGCAATAATAAAGATTTGTGAGTATCTACTGAAGCACAACACAGCTTGAGGAATACAGCTCAGAATGTTGAAGGCACCCTGATGAAAAAGAGTCAGATAAAATTTAAGAAATTATGTGGAGTATAAATTATAGACAAGCATTAAACACAACAAACCCATGGCAAGCAGCTGATGTTCTGCATAACTACAGGGTTGGGCAATAGGAATAGAGTGTACAGTTCGTGCTTGAGCATGCGGATGTACTATTATCAGAGGGAAAAAGCATCCTTGCCCATGATGGATCCACAGTGAACAGATTTTATATCCCAAGACAGAGATTCAGGAGAAAACCACACAGTGGGAGAGCAAAGAGAAGACAGGGAAAGGAAAAGAATGAAATGATAAGAGAGATTAATCAAGATTGGTGTAAACATTTTGGATCTGAAAGGAGGAAACAGGAACAGAGCTAAATTATGAGGTAAAGAGACAAAGAAGGGAGGACAGAGAGAGAGAGAGAGAGAAGACATCCATAAGAAAAAGAAAAATAGAAAATAACTCTCTCTCAAAATTGAGGCCTGAAAATAGAGGCTAAGATGCCAGGCAGATCCCAGCATAAGTGACCCAGTATCCCTGGCTTGGGCCTCTGCTGCCATTCTAATGGTGCACCGGCCTTTCTGAGGTTCCTTCTTGTCTGCTTTTCACTATCTGAGACCAAACCCACTTCCCTAGCCTTGACATCTTACCTCACTCTTCATCTACACATCAATACTTGGGTAACCACTGCTCCTTGAGAAGTCAGTTAACCTTAAGTTATAACACTTTAAAGAGATGTTTGTCCGCAGCAGATGGACCTGAGATAAGCTGGGAATCGGCACTCTTTACTAGAGTGCTTGTACTTGAATTAATGTCTTTTTGAGCAACAGAATACAAAGAAACTCTAAGGGACTTAAAAGAACTACATGCATTTGCAGCCAGGGCAATTATGAACAAAAAGATACAGAAAGGTCATAAACCAACAGCCATGGCTGAGGTGCCAGAAGCAAAAACAGGGTACCACCCATGATCTGTGCATACCGCACCACCAGGGAGGCTGCAGACTCTAAATTATGTCTACCCCCTACCCTCCTGGAACCAGCTTACTCCATACTCAGGGAGTGAGCAAGGGCATCGGTTTTTTGTTCTTACTCTGACTCCCTTGTGCTGTAGCACAAGCTCCAGTAAAACTTTGTCTAAATTTTTCCTCTGATCTGTTATCAATATCTATTGATTATAGGGTCCAAGGGCTCAGGTTGGTAGCAGATCTACATAGAAGTTAGGGATAGAAGTACATCAAAGATATTGGAATCAGTAGTCCTGGAGATACCCTGTCCAATACATTAGCATCTAGTAACACTTAGCTATTAAGCACTAGACCACATCGAGATATACTGTAAGTACAGAGCACACACTGGATTTTGAAGACAGTATCAAAACTATGTAAAATATTTAATTAATATTTTATTTATTCTTTAAGTTTTTAAAATTATTTTAACTGAAGGCTAATTACTTTACATTATTATGGTGGTTTCTGCCATACTTGACATGAATCAGCTATGGGTATACATGTGTCCCCCATCCCAAATCCCCCTTCTACACCCCTCCCGATCCCATACCTCTGGGTTGTCCCAGTGAATTGCCTTGGAGTGCCCTGTTTCAAGCACTGAACATGGACTGATCATCTATTTCACATATGGTAATATACAAGTTTCAGTGCTATTCTCTCAAATCATCCCACCTTTGCCTTCTCCCACAGAGTCCAAAAGTCTGTTGTTTATATCTGTGTCTCTTTTTCTGTCTCACAATAGGGTCATCATAACCATCTTGCTAAATTCCATATATATGTATTAATATACTATATTGGTGTTTTTCTTTCTGACTTACTTCACTCTGTATAATAGGCTCCAGTTTCATCCACCTCATTAGAACTGATTCAAATGTGTTCTTTTTAATAGCTGAGTAATATTCCATTGTGCATATGTACCACAAATTTTCTTATCCATTCATCCGCCAACAGACATCTGGGTTGCATCCATGTCCTAGCTATTGTAAACAGCACTGCAATAAACATTAGGTTACAAGTGTCTCTTTCAATTCTGGTTTCCTCGGTGTGTATGCCCAGCAGTGGGATTGCTGGGTCGTATGGCAGTTCTATTTCCAGTTTTTCAAGAAATCTCCACACTGTTCTCCATAGTGGCTGTGCTAATTTTCATTCCCAACAGTATAAGAGGGTTTCCCTTTTCTCCACACCCTCTCCAGACATTTATTGTTTGTAGACTTTGATGACAGCCATTCTGACCGGCATGAGATGGTACCTCATTATGATTTTGATTTGCATTTCTCTGATAATGAGTAATGTTGAGCATCTTTTCATGTGTTTGTTAGCCATCTGTATGTCTTCTTTGGATAAATGTCTGTTTAGTTCTTTGACCAGTTTTTGATTGGGTAATTTATTTTCTGATATTGAGCTGCATGAGCTGCTTGTATAATTTTTAGATTAATTCTTTGTCAGTTTCTTCATTTGCTATTATTTTTTTCCATTCTAAAAGATGTCTTTTCACCTTGCTTATAGTTTTCTTCTTTGTGCAAAGTCTTTTAAGTTTAATTAGGTCGCATTTGTTTATTTTTACTTTTATTTCCATTACTCCAGGAGGTACAATTAATATCTTGGGAATCTGATAGAAGATATATTCACTAATTGTATAATACAACATGAGATGTATTAGTAAAAATAATAATAATATTTTATATTGATTATATATTTAATATATTTGCTAATATTGAGCTTAATTACATTATTATTGATAAAATTCAATTCATCTGTTTCTTCCTACTTTTGAAAAATGTAGGTACTAGAAAATGTTAAGTTACACATGTGGTAAAAATTGTATTTCTATTGGATTGCACTGGTCTGGAACTTTGCAGCATTACAAGGCAAAATTATTTGCCTTTCTATAACTTAAAAAAGGGTTCCCTCCTGAGTAGAGCCTAAAAGATTTGCAAGTGTATCATCTGGTGCATGGCCCAAAGGAAAATGACACATGGTTATCCCGGCCAACCACAACACCTGTGCCTGGCCTCTGTCTGAGGACTTAGAATATGCACAGCCCAAATTTGTTAAGCCAATTTAAACAATCACTGCTTCTTACACTCCTCTAGTCACATTTTATACATTCTCCCTTACAATGATTAATGGCAAAGGGGAAATAATAATGTACACTATGTATACTCTAAGAGTCAGAGTAAAGATAATTTTAAATATTCACTGAAATTTTTTGATAAGTGACATGTATTCAAATGAGGCATAAAAACTAAAGCATCCTACTCAACATTAAATGTCTGAGAAGGCAGTACTCACTACCCATGTCAGTCTGCAGCAGGAAAATCCTACAGTAGGCAAAATATTACATTTCATCCATTATGAGTTACATTTTTTTTCATATTTTAACATCCTTGAAGTCAAGATGCATCATATGATTGATGACATCCTATAATTTCTGCCAGGCAGACAGCACTCACAACAAACTCATCACTGTCTGTACGTGTGCAAGCATCATTGTTACTTGTGGCAAGTTAATACCACTGAGATGGTGACATTTCATCTCAAACTATTTAAGAGCCATATGAGAAAGAAACAACAGTTCTGTTTATATTTTGGAAACCTTCCACAGATACATCCTAGTAAGGTAAATAAATACAAGTCTTATAGAATTGGTGTTCACATCACAGAAACAAATTATGGAGACAATGCCGAGTAGCCTGAAAAAATTATCTATCATCAACTGTCTTGATGGTTCAAGGCACAATATATTTTGGGAGGAAAAAAAGAGACATGACTATGAGATGAACAGTGATTCAGATTCTTCATATGAAGAACTTTAAAAATACCTTAACCAGCTTATTTGACTTTATTTCCATTCACTTATTCACTAGTGATATTTAATAAAAGATATTTAATAAAAACATTTTTAAATGTATAAAAATGAAATTCTAAATTATAGTAATAAATTGAATTATAGTTTAATTTCCATATTTTTTCCTTAAGATTTTAAAAAATAAGGATACTTTGGATTGGTACTGTAACTTTAATTTGTTTTACTTGTCATAATTTATTTCCTATTAGCCTTCCGATTTTGTTTGTGTTTGCTAATCTAATCCTTTGGTATGTGTGTTCAGTCTCTAGGTCAAGTCTGACTCTGCGACCCCATGGACTGTAGCCCACCAGGCTCCTCTCTGTCCATGGAATTTTCCAAGAAAGAACACTGCAGTGGGTTACCATTTTCTTTTCCAGAAGATCTTCCCAACCCAGGGATTGAACCCATGTCTCCTGTGTCTTCTACATTGACAGACAGATTCTTTACTACTAAGCCACCTGGGAAGCCAGTCTAATCCTTTACCTGAGTATATTGGCTCAGAGGTTAAAGCGTCTGCCTCCAATGTGGGAGACCTGGGTTCAGTCCCTGGGTCGGGAAGATCCCCTGGAGAAGGAAATGGCAATCCACTCCAGTATTCTTGCCTGGAGAATCCCATGGACAGAGAAGCCTAGTAGGTTACAGTCCACGGGGTCGCAAAGAGTCGGACACGACTGAGCGACTTCACCTCACCTCACCACCTCAATTTTTGATCTATTGATTATAGATAACATTTATTGAAACTCTATAAATGANCGTCTGCCTCCAATGTGGGAGACCTGGGTTCAGTCCCTGGGTCGGGAAGATCCCCTGGAGAAGGAAATGGCAATCCACTCCAGTATTCTTGCCTGGAGAATCCCATGGACAGAGAAGCCTAGTAGGTTACAGTCCACGGGGTCGCAAAGAGTCGGACACGACTGAGCGACTTCACCTCACCTCACCACCTCAATTTTTGATCTATTGATTATAGATAACATTTATTGAAACTCTATAAATGACTCATCTGTCATACTGTCTCCTCTGGGTTTCTGCTCATTGTGCTTTTCTTTTACACTTCTCATGGTTAAAATATTTATATTCTTAAAGTGCAATTCAGTTTACTGCCTTTTTTTCTATATGTTGATAGAACAAACTGAAAGTACTATACAAAACCATAACATTATGCTGAAGTAACTACTGTCTTTTTCAGGGTCAAATGCTATGATTTAAACCATAAAGAGAAAACATAAAACTACACCAGAATATTTGTGTATCTTGGTTTCTTAGAAATCACATTTTTTCCAGCATAGATGGATTAAGACTGTTTTGAATAACTTTCCATTTCTGTTACAATTTTAGACTACTTTTTCATCCTCTTTATAGAAAAAAAAAAATCCTCATCATAAAAATTTAACTTCCCTTAAATTTCAGTGTAATACCTCGTTGGAGATATTTTTTATAGATTCATTTTAGTACCTGCTGCTCCTTTAACACTCAATATTTTTAAAACTTCTAGTCCTGGGTTTAGTTCACTGTTTCTTTAATTATATGATTGCTGCTTTGCTAATTTTTTTTTTTCATTTTACTTTGTTTAATGGTGTGTGTATATACACCTTCAAGAATTTTTTTCAACAAGAAGAGTCTGTGAGAGGTGGATTTTATGTTTCTCTGTGCCCCCAAATATCTATTTTTTTATTCTTAAATTTAATTTGGTGAGTGTTACAAGGAACAATTGGCTTCCTTAATACTATTTCCCAGATCCATGATCCCTTGCAGTCTTCTAATATAAGGCCTAAGAGAATGAAACTCAGTACTCAGTTTTCAGCTTCCTGACAGCTATGATTCCCAAGAAACAGACAGTTGAATCTGGTGAATCTAAGTGAAATCATGCTGGGAAAGGGACATATCTAGAAAAACTTTTGTTTCTGGAAGAAATACAAATAAAAAGATTCAGCTGACATGGCACCTTTGCCCTTTTCCCTCCCCTTACTATCTGGCACATAACTGGGAAGACTAGTCAAGATGGGTAGCAACAATCTAAACAATTATCTATCATTTTTCTGAAATTGAAATTGAACTAGATACCCTATTTGTTGATTTGTTTGCTAAATCTAGCAACTCTAACACAATCTTAAGGTTAAACACAATATACAGATACTCTCACTCAGAGCAGAGACCTAGAGAGAAAAGAGAGTATCATAATATTCCCAAAGTATTGGCATTAACAGCCAACATGTTTTACGTAGTATAAAACTGGATGGAATAGACGAAGAAGTTGTGAATGTCGATTTCTGTGCTGAGTCAGATCAAGAAGTTTCTAAAGGCTTGAGCGTTAGAAGCTGAAGGAGAAAGGGTCTCAATGAAGAGAAACAGAAGGAATCAAATAATACACTGATGTTCAGAATTTTAGTTCAGCAGTTGGGAATGAAGGTTCAGGAAAAAATGGGAAGTTCTCCCCAAGTAGAAATTTCTTGGATTAGAAATACATCTGAAGTAAAATACTCCCTGTGACCTACATATCTTTTCAGGGTCATCAATAAAAAGAGAGAGATTTTAATGAGGCTTCAATACATATTTGACAAGATAAGGAATATGGGGAGTAGTAGGTATTAGTGAAGCTGGACTCAGTGAGTAGGAAAACATTGTCTCCCAGAAATATAAGAATAAAAACAGTAACACATGACATTTCTTGGGCATGGGGAAAGGGCTAAGGCACCTTTTTTTGTGGTTCATAAGTAGTCAATTCATTTTTACTGAGTTTGTGGGAGCCAGTCCCAGAAAAAAAATTGAACCCTGTTAAATTAGTCTTGTACTCCAACCAGGTTTAGTGTTGTGTGTATGTGTATATGTGAGTATGAGTGTGTGTATGTGTGTGTGTGTGAGAGAGAGAGAGTTGTATGTGCAAGTGTGTGTATACATTTATATACAAACACGTGTATGTTTCAGGTGGGGTGAACATTAATTTATATAGAACTAGAAACTGTATATATATGTGAGAAATGAAAGTGAAAGTCACTCAGTTGTGTCTGACTCTTTGCAACCCCTTGGACTATATATATACAGTCTGTGGAATTCTCAAGGCCAGAATATTGGAGTGGGTAGCCGTTCTCTTCTCCAGGGGATCTTCCCAATCCAGGGATTGAACCCAGGTCTCCTGCATTGCAGGTGGATTCTTTACCAGCTGAGCCACCAGGGATACGTATATAAACACCGTATATATACAAAGTGTATATACCTAGTGCTAGGGTGTTTAAAGAAAGAAAATTTCATATAAAATATATTACATTAAGCTTCAGAATGTCTTCCTCTTCTAAACAACATTTAAAAACCAGGATATATGAAACATTTTCAGAGGTATGACCCTTTGTTTTGCAGTGAAAGAAAATCTTCTGGGTTACCACCCTGCCTCAAAATATCACAGAGTCTGTGAGATAAGAAAGTCAATATGTATTAGACAAAGAGAAGAAACGAGTGTATAGAGAGTGAACAGGAAACCAGCGATGAGGAAAACAGCAGGAGGTTGCTTGTTGAGCCAAGTGACCTTTTTCTGTTCTTAATACACAGAAGATTGTGTAGATCATAGGGGAAAAAAAATTTCTTTAATTCTTTAGTTTTCTGTATACAGATAAGTATTTTTCTCTTTTCTTCTCATTTAACTTTAGTAACTTTCTCCAGTAAGGTTATTATGCTTGCACACTGAATTCAGTGTAAGCTAAATAGGAGAAAATAATAAGTATCTTGAAGCTTTTTCTACTACTAGTTATAAAACTCTCCAAGAACTGCAAGTATTTTTCCCTAACAAGTAATGCTATATTCACTGAGGGAAATGAAACAGAGCTTAGAGTGAGTCTTGCAGGCTATTAAACATTTAATAAGTAATAAGACTCCATCAAAGTGCAGACTATTCTTTACAGATGATGACTGCAGACAGTCACTTCCCAATTTGAGCTCTAGAAGCCAGGAGGGAAGTTATTGTGATGGAAGAATCAAATATAAAGTGACTAAGAATAGCTGATTTATTGTATTTGACATTTATTAATATGAACTTTCAAGGACTGGGTCATGAATGCAGCCATTGTCTATATACATGTGTCTCTGGCTCAATATCTCAAAATATGGAGATCCTGTTTTATTTTCAATGTCATAATAACCACTTTGATACATTCATTAATCAGATCTCTGAATTACAATTTGTCTTGTCTTGTGATATCAGGGACTAAGACCAAGGTAGAAGACATTAAACATAATTTGATAATTCCGAATTCCTCTCATATTCTGATTGTCAAGCCTGGCTAATTTCACAGTCAAAGGAGTATATTTCAGGGGTTGAAGCTTAGAATGCATATCACCAGGAGTAAGTCACTTGCTTCCTCTTCATTTCACCTTTTAAATGTAGATTGCCTTCATAACATTCTGAGAATAAGGTATGTGTGTCACTGTCAACTACTGTTTATATCAAATTTCCTCATATGCTGTGATAGGTAGGCAGAATTCTAAGAAAGCCTCAAGATTCCTGTCCCCTGGTGCTTATACTCTGTGTAACTCCCTCTCCTTGAGTGTGGTGAACATGATGGATCTCATTTCCATGTTATGGGACATTGTGTGACAAAGGTAAAGGGATTTTGCCTAGGTAGGCCTGTCCTAATGAGTCAGCCCTTTAAAACTGTACTTAGACTTTTCTTGATGTCAAGAATTCTCTTGATTTCTTTGAAGAAGTCAGCCACCAAGTTGTGAGTGAGCTGCAGTATAAGGTATTGCGGATGGCCTTCCTCCAGTTGCAGAGAGGAATTCTCACTGACAATCAGCAAGTAAACAGGGACCTCAGAAATAAACCACAAAAACTAAATTTTGCCAGCAACCTGGATGAACTAGGAAATGTATTCTTCCCTATCCAAGCTTTTGGATGAAAACACAGCCTTCCTGATATCTTCATTTCAGACTTATTAGACTTTGAGCAGAGAACACAGCTGAGCTATGCACAGACTTCCGACATGCAGAAACTATGGATTAATAAATGGATGTTGTTGTAAACTACTAATTCAGTTCAGTTCAGTTGCTCAGTTGTGTCCGACTCTTTGAGACCCCACGGACTATAGCACAACAGGCCTCCATGTCCATCACAAACTCCAGGAGTTTGCTCAAACTCATGTCCATTGAGTCAGTGGTGCCATACAACCATTTCATCCTCTGTCATCCCCTTCTCCTCCCAGCCTTCGATCTTTCCCAGGATCAGGGCCTTTTCAAATGAGTCAGTTCTTCACATCAGGTGTCCAAAGTATTGGAGTTCCAGCTTCAGCATCAGTCCTTCCAGTGAATATTCAAGACTGATTTCCTTTAGGATGGACTGGTTGGATCTCCTTGCTCTCAAGAGTCTTCTCCAAAACCACAGTTAAAAAGCATCAATTCTTCAGCACTCAGATTTCTTTAGAGTCCAACTCTCATCCATACATGACTACTGGAAAAACCATAGCTTTGACTAGATGGACCTTTGTTGGCAAAGTAATGCTATGGTAATTTGTCATGCAGCAATAGCAAGCTAATAAACATGGCTTCTAGGCTAGAAGCATCTTAACAATATAGAATGACATTGGACAATGTTGTTTCAAAGGCTCTGAAACAATTTGAAGGCAGAATCCAGTGTTGAAAATACAGTACATGCTGGATAAAACTTACATATGTGACTGAATAAATGGTTAACTTATAGTAAATGCTTTACACTGTAAATTATAAAACACCTTGAGGTATGTTGATTTTTAAGGATAAAATATTGATAGATATTAAAATATACATTTTAGAATTGTAAAGAGAAACTCAGAGAGGTGAATGACTCAACTGAAGTCATAGCCTTGGAAAATGACAAAAATTTCCACCATAATCTCTCTACCTTTATTGAACAGAGGTATTAAGAAAATAAGCAATGGAAACATGCTTGAAAATAAATAGAATTCTGATTAATTCATGAAAGCAACTAGAAATAGCATCAGGAAACTCACTCTTGGGGCATGTTATCTAACATCTCTGAATTTCAATTCTTTCATCTATAGAGTAACATTAAAATAGTACCAAACTCATAAAGAGCAGAGCATTCATATAAGCTTATCTCTTACAGATTAAATTTGAAAAAAATGGAAAATGTAGAATTTTTAAATCCTACAGTTTTTTATAACCTTGCTCTATGCTGTCTTTATAGATTTCTTCATATATACTAAAATAATAAAGAAAATTAAATCTCTTATGCATGTAATTTTAATAGTATTACACACTTAAAACAGCATTAGAGGTTGTGGGATAAATACTTTCTTTTTAAATATTTAAGTCAAATGTTTCTTGTTTACAAAAGTGTTTAACACCCTCCAATATTTTTCTACCCAGCACCAATAAAAGATCATAGAAAGTAGGCTTCATTTAAAATGACAATAAAAGCACATTACAGTTCTAGGTTAGTATATCATCTTTAGAATTTCAGAAGCAATAAAAACCACTCTGGAATATTAAGCAAAGGACTGGGTAACTTCTCAAAAGATTTTTTAACTCTCTGAGAGAAGACCGGGGCATATTTTATCATCAAATATTGACAAGAAAGTCATTTAGTAAATAGCTTTCTCAGAGACTCTGAAATAAGTTTCATCATCATATTTGTACCTCTTTAAAATATTAAAATAACTTCACAAGAATTGCTTCTGTCTTTAGGTTTGAGACTTGATAATATATTTCCAAAGTTACTTTATTTTTTCCAAATTTGTACATACATTTTTTATACCTAATAATTACTTTTGATATCTTTAAAATAACTCACTTCAGTCATTTGGCTAGAGTAATGCCAATGGACTCTTGAATAGTACTTCCTAATAGATACGTTTATATATGAAGCATCTTGCAACATGATTGACATTCTCAAACATACACTAGAGCTATGAAAAGGAGATATTATTTTCTAGGGCTGCAAAAAAAATGAGTTTAATGTCTAGCATTCAATTTAATAGTTATTTTCTTTACAGTTACATGAAAATAATAGATTGATATATTGATTCATAAATGATAACTAACACTGTATTCTATGCAGAGGGAAAAAATAAATTTTGCATATATTTATTTTTTTCACCATAAGTGAATGAGTATCTGTGAAAATTTCTCACTTTTTAAAGCATTTGGATTTGTCTCTTTTCAGTAATTTTTTCAACTATAAAATACTTTAAAAAATCCCAAAGAGTCAAATCCTTGTTCATTTGCAGTAGCTTTACAATTTTTACTATCCTAAGTCCTAATAATGCTTTATCCAGCCATATATGAGTGTAACAAAATGAGTCATCTGCCATTACAAATCTTAAACTCATACAAGATGTCTTTACATAAGTTTTCACACCCAGAAGTCATGATTTTCCCTGTGACAAATGGGTCTTCAAACACAAGAAGATTCTTATCACCATCTGCTCTCATCAGATAACAAAGACACTGTGAATATTCTCTATCTGTATTTTCATATTTATAGCACAAATGTAAAATTAGCTGTATTAATAAGCAGAGAGAGGGGGAAAAGGTGTATATACAAAGCAGAGAGCTTTAATTTTCAGAAGAGTTTTGGAAATAGACTTATGAAGAAGAATGTATATGCCACTGTGTCTCCAGGCCAAAAAAAAAAAAAGGCAGATTTATTCAGTCTGACTTGAAAATAGTACCTGTTGACTGTACATCTTGACTGACAGTATAGAATTCCAACATTGTCATAAATTTCATTGACAAGTATAGGTGATTAATTGTGATTGTAGAGAAATACACATATGCCAATAATCAGGAAACAACAATAAAGCAATATTTTAAATATTTTATTAGTTTTTTTAATGTTGCAATAACATTTGACTCAGAGATGAAGATTTCCCATAAATAAATTTCTAGAAACTAAAACAATACATTTTTACTCAGGCACACACAAGCCTACCATAAAGAAGGTGCAATGGACATTGATGGGAAGGTTGAGCATCAGGAAAAAAAACCTGAGACTTATATGTAAGACTAGGATTCATTATTAAAAAACTGAGAAATTTCCTACAACAATTAGCAGATCATTTTAACTTGAAAAACTGTTACTTTTTAAAAATCTTTTTATCTCTGAAAGAAATTCAATTAGGTGCTTGCGAGTCCCTCTTGCTTGAACAGCAGTCATACGCACCTTGTCCCTGTCACAGTGCTTGATATTATCTAGAGATAAGTGACAGAAAAGTCCAGGACTAACAAAGGCTCACCCCGTTCCTGTCAGCCAACTCTGGAATGTCTTTCTTATTAGAAGTACCCAGGAGTTTTTTCTGCACAAGTAGAGTTAGTAACGTCGTCTCCTGTTTTAACCATGTATACTCTTGAATCAAAGGTGGTCTTTCCAAGAAATGCCTGCCCCCTTTTGGCCAAAACCCAGCAATTTCATTTTCATTGAGAAAACAAAAACATAATGTTTTCTTCTCCTCCAAATGACATCTGTCTTAATAATGGAATGAGCAGTTCTCAAATTAAAAAAAACAAAAAACAAAACTAATCATCATGATGCAGAATTTAAACTACAAGCAGTCTTTTATATTTTGTTATGTGGAAGTAGAGTCTTGAGAGGAACACAATTTTAGTTTCAGTTTCTAAATGAAAATAAAAGCTTATGTTCAGAGAAGTTCAAGGTTAAATTTCCTCCTCATCAGGCATAACAAATGTATTACTTTTCCTGGATTAAAATAACTATAATACCAGGAAACAAAAGCTTAGTAAGATTACAGCTTAAATTGGCAAACCTTTAAATTTGAACTTGTTTAAAAACTAATTTTATATATCCCATAACTCACAAAGTTGTCACTAATTACTGATTCTTAGAAGAAAAATAGTAAGTTTGTTAGTTGTTAGTGTATTACTTGGTTCTGATAGTTTGATCTGAGCATACTATTTTATGAAAAATATAGGATAGAATGTGAAGAATTAGAAATACCCAAGTGCAAAGAATATCTGATTGAATCATGAATGTGAATAATCAAGAAAGTAAAAAAAAACTAAAGTCTGGGGGGGAAATAGAACAGTTTAAAGAAAGTGTCAGGTTGGTCAAAGACTAACTTTGATTGTGTGATTAGGAATGAGAATTAGGTTACAGTGCCTGTTCCAGAGAGAAAAACAACCGACACTTCTTGCCGTTACACTGAAAAGGTGATTATTTAACCAAGAATGACATTGGATTTACTTTCTTCTTTGTGTGTACACAGAGCTTACACTAAGATTGGATGGCAAACTATTTCTCTTGGAAACAGACTGAAAAAGAAATAGTAACTTTTAAAAAATATTGCTGGGAAAACCTATATCTGTTGACAAAACCACATCATTTCATTTAGTTATTTACTTAATTAGATCTAGTAAGAATAAAACAATATTTTCTTGAGTGTTTTTGGATCTCATGAACTCTAACAATTTCAATATTCCTTGTATTGGTTTGCAGATATTTATTAACTCCCTGATTTGGGGCTTCCCTGGTAGCTCAGACAGTAAAGAATCCTCCTGCAATGCGGGAGACCTGGGTTCAATTCCTTCTTTGGAAGATCCCCTGGAGAAGAGAATGGCAACTCATTCCAAAATTCTTTCCTAGTGAATCCAATGGACAGAGGAGCCTGCTGGGCTACAGTCTATGAGGTCACAAAGAGTCAGACACCACTGAGTGACTAACAGTTTCACTTTTGCTTTTACTTTTTTATATAGGCTTGGAAGTAGTGTGCATTATCCCAAAGTAACTCTCTCTCATTCACACACACACAAACACAAACATATCCCTATATGCAAAAAGATTCTTTTGTAATAATATAAACCTGGATATTTTCTCTCCCTCATTCTGCCTTGAAGGAGTAACACTGTTATGAATGATCAAGATGGAAAAATGGCCTTAATTTTTCCTTCAGCTTGACTGAATTTTAAGCAAAAGTCTTTATGATTCTAGGCCCTGATTTCCCCTTTCCTAGAAAATTTACCTTACAAAATGTATAAACATAAATTCTTTATCTTCCTCTTTGAGGTACAAATCTCTTTAAAGACTTCTTGCAAATTTTAGAACCCAGTGATGTTTTTTCTCAAGGACTAGGGATCCATATCTTTGAGATATATTAATCAGGAGAAATAGTACATCATCACCGAGTTTCTGTGGGAGGGTAGGAGTATATTTCAGCTGGGAGCCTTGCTTCAGGTTGTAAATCTCCTGTCATGAGAATAAGAAGAAATTTACTTTTCCTTTTAATAAGGATTACTTTGCTGACAAAGGTCCATCTAGTCAAAGCTATGGTTTTTCCAGTAATCATGTATGGATGTGAGAGTTAGACTCTAAAGAAAGCTGAGTACTGAAAAATTGATGCTTTTGAACTGTGGTGCTGGAGAAGACTCTTGAGAGCAAGGAGATCCAACCAGTCCATCCTGAAGAAAATCAATCCTGAATATTCATTGGAAGGACTGATGCTGAAGCTGAAAATCTAATACTTAGGACACCTGATGTGAAGAACTGACTCATTTGAAAAGACCCTGATGCTGGGAAAGATTGAAGGCGGGAGGAGAAGGGGACAACAGAGGATGAGATGGTTGTATGGCATCACTGACTCAATGGAGATGAGTTTGACTAAACTCTGGGAGTTGGCAGTGGACAGGGAAGCCTGGCGTTCTGCAGTCCGTGGGGTGGCAAAGAGTCGGACATGACCGAGCGACTGAACTGAACTGAACTGAACTGATTAACAAATATAAGTCACCTATGTTTCCTGCTCAGCTCTTAAAAACTTTCCCAACTTTTGTTTCAATGGAATTTTCTGTCTCTGTCCCCCATTACAATAGCCTGAATAGTCTTCCTTGTCTGATTCACTTTGACCAGTTCAATGCTTACTTTCACAGAGCTAAATTCATGGTATTAAGGAACAGTGCTTTTATGTTATATGGATAGAGCTGCAATCTATTTATAGTTCAAATTCTTAGTCTATTACCTCATATTGGGCTTCCCAAGTTGTGCTAGTAGTAAAGAGGTCACCTGCCAATGCAGGAGACATGAGACAGGAATTCGATCCCTGGGTCAGGAAGATTCCCCGGAGGAGTGCATGGCAATCCACTCCAGTATTCTTGCCTAGAGAAAATCATGGTCAGAGGAGCCCAGCAAGCTATAGTCCTTAAAGTCACAGAAAATTAGACACAACTGAAGCAACTTAGCACAATTTTTCTTGAAACCTTCTTTCAGTTTGGGGCTTCCCTGTGTCTCAGCTGGTAAAGAATCCACCTGCAATGCACGAGACCTGCATATGATCCCTGGTTTGGGAAGATCTTCTGGAGAAGGGAAAGGCTACCCACTGCAATATTCTGGGCTGGAGAATTCTATGGACTATACAGTCCATGGCGTTGCAAAGAGTTGGACATGACTGAGCGACTTTCACTTTCACTTTCAATTTGGTTTTAGAGATTTTTCTTGATTACTGTTTTGGGGATTATTTTCTCATGTGACATATTCCAAAATGTAGTTGTGACGGCTCTGATTTTGGCATTGTGCAATTTTTTTCATGAATTCTTAAGTTTGGGTTACTAAAATGAACACTTGAAGTCATGAGATGAATACTCCATTTCACTTGCTAATCTTTTCTTAGATTTATTTTTCTTTGTCTTGATCCTTCTTAATACCAAGACCACAAGGACCAAGCAAAAGATATAGGCATAGAAAAAGAGATTTAAACTTCTTGGTGTCATGAAGCCCTTTTGACAGTTTGATGAAGCCTATGAACCTCTTGGAATATTCCATTTAAATCCATAAAATAAAATTCATAGGATTAAAATGGAAGCTAACAATATTAAAATATACCAAATATTTTTATATTGTTACAAGGTAATATATTTGCTTTTTTAAATAAATTATAAGATACAGAGATTGGTCCATCACCAATGGTAACCTCTGAATTGTGATAAGTGATATTCCAGGATATCGTCAACATCTTGGTAACAAGAAAAAAAAATCTATTGATATATATCAACAGATTAGCTGATGCTGCTGAGGATTTTTTGCATATATTTACAATTGAAGGAAGTGTTAAATTTTATCTGGTGGTTAATAAAAAAAAAGTTTTGGTTTTTTTTTTCTTATAAAAGTAACTGGTTAGCCTAGTCTAGAGTACAGAACCAGAAGAGTGCTTTGATTCTAAATCAGTACTGCAAATGGAAACTTATGACCCTACTGGCCCATTGTAACTTGTCATCATTAGTGACAATGTACAGGAGATTGTGGCTGAATCCCTACAGAAATAAACTAAAAATTCCCTCCAAATATCTTCCTTATAAAACTGAAGCAGTACTTAGATGAAAATTCAAAAGGTTGGAATTCCAGCACAGTTTCATCACATCTTTATTTTTACTAACCTCTAACTCCCTGAGCATAAAATGTACTCACTCATCTGACTATGCTAAGTTCAAATGCCTTAGGGACAAGCTGTTCACTTTCAGTGGGTATTTTTATAATGTAAGATAGGAAAGAGCCAAAGGACAAGGAATTTTTGAGTAATGACAGAGAAACTATAGGGATCATTCACTTACAGAATGTTTTTTAACCTCTTAAGTACTTGGAGTTTTATAAAAACTCCCATAACAGCTGTATAAAGCTGAGTTTTTTTATGTATTACAATGACATTACACAATTTTCTCAAGTGCTGGTTACTTTGTGGTTCCTATGTTGTATTAATTTTTGGAAATCATAATTTTGAATGGACCTTAAAAAATGATAAACAAAAATACAATTTCTAATTCTGCAGTTAAGAAAAAAGCATTACATTTTATAATTATTGCTAACTGATGATTATACTCCTCGTTATGCTTCATTCTAACGTCAAGAAATGTCAACCTCATCAAAAAATTTTAAAAAAAATTGTATAATTCTTGAACAAGATCAGATTGGAAATAACAAATTCCTAAATAAAGGCATAATCAATACTGCAGTTGGGCAGGGGCTGCTAGTTAATATTAAACCTAATACATTTAATCCTGTTGTTTAGTTGTTAAGTCCTGTCAAACTCTTTTGTGATCTCATGGCTGTAGCCTGCCAGGCTCCTCCGTCCATGGGATCTCCCAGGCAAAAATACAGGGTGGGATGCCATTTCCTTCTCCAGGGGATCTTCCCAACCCAGGGTTTGAACCTGCATCTCCTGCATTGACAGGCAGATTATTTACCATTGAGTCATCAGGGAAGCCCACATTTAATTCTATGTCACTTCTAAATTCTCCCAAGATTCACTATTTTGAAACTGGATATCTATTTTTTATTCTTCCTTTTTTTTTTTT
>SJYX01001388.1:55323-98666 GCA_006410675.1 Oreotragus oreotragus
AGAGTTGGACTGTGAAGAAGGCTGAGCACTGAAGAATTGATGCTTTTGAACTGTGGTGTTGGAGAAGTCTCTTGAGAGTTTCAAGGACCTGTCTCTTATACACATCTTGATAGAAGATATATTCACTAATTGTATAATACAACATGAGATGTATTAGTAAAAATAATAATAATATTTTATATTGATTATATATTTAATATATTTGCTAATATTGAGCTTAATTACATTATTATTGATAAAATTCAATTCATCTGTTTCTTCCTACTTTTGAAAAATGTAGGTACTAGAAAATGTTAAGTTACACATGTGGTAAAAATTGTATTTCTATTGGATTGCACTGGTCTGGAACTTTGCAGCATTACAAGGCAAAATTATTTGCCTTTCTATAACTTAAAAAAGGGTTCCCTCCTGAGTAGAGCCTAAAAGATTTGCAAGTGTATCATCTGGTGCATGGCCCAAAGGAAAATGACACATGGTTATCCCGGCCAACCACAACACCTGTGCCTGGCCTCTGTCTGAGGACTTAGAATATGCACAGCCCAAATTTGTTAAGCCAATTTAAACAATCACTGCTTCTTACACTCCTCTAGTCACATTTTATACATTCTCCCTTACAATGATTAATGGCAAAGGGGAAATAATAATGTACACTATGTATACTCTAAGAGTCAGAGTAAAGATAATTTTAAATATTCACTGAAATTTTTTGATAAGTGACATGTATTCAAATGAGGCATAAAAACTAAAGCATCCTACTCAACATTAAATGTCTGAGAAGGCAGTACTCACTACCCATGTCAGTCTGCAGCAGGAAAATCCTACAGTAGGCAAAATATTACATTTCATCCATTATGAGTTACATTTTTTTTCATATTTTAACATCCTTGAAGTCAAGATGCATCATATGATTGATGACATCCTATAATTTCTGCCAGGCAGACAGCACTCACAACAAACTCATCACTGTCTGTACGTGTGCAAGCATCATTGTTACTTGTGGCAAGTTAATACCACTGAGATGGTGACATTTCATCTCAAACTATTTAAGAGCCATATGAGAAAGAAACAACAGTTCTGTTTATATTTTGGAAACCTTCCACAGATACATCCTAGTAAGGTAAATAAATACAAGTCTTATAGAATTGGTGTTCACATCACAGAAACAAATTATGGAGACAATGCCGAGTAGCCTGAAAAAATTATCTATCATCAACTGTCTTGATGGTTCAAGGCACAATATATTTTGGGAGGAAAAAAAGAGACATGACTATGAGATGAACAGTGATTCAGATTCTTCATATGAAGAACTTTAAAAATACCTTAACCAGCTTATTTGACTTTATTTCCATTCACTTATTCACTAGTGATATTTAATAAAAGATATTTAATAAAAACATTTTTAAATGTATAAAAATGAAATTCTAAATTATAGTAATAAATTGAATTATAGTTTAATTTCCATATTTTTTCCTTAAGATTTTAAAAAATAAGGATACTTTGGATTGGTACTGTAACTTTAATTTGTTTTACTTGTCATAATTTATTTCCTATTAGCCTTCCGATTTTGTTTGTGTTTGCTAATCTAATCCTTTGGTATGTGTGTTCAGTCTCTAGGTCAAGTCTGACTCTGCGACCCCATGGACTGTAGCCCACCAGGCTCCTCTCTGTCCATGGAATTTTCCAAGAAAGAACACTGCAGTGGGTTACCATTTTCTTTTCCAGAAGATCTTCCCAACCCAGGGATTGAACCCATGTCTCCTGTGTCTTCTACATTGACAGACAGATTCTTTACTACTAAGCCACCTGGGAAGCCAGTCTAATCCTTTACCTGAGTATATTGGCTCAGAGGTTAAAGCGTCTGCCTCCAATGTGGGAGACCTGGGTTCAGTCCCTGGGTCGGGAAGATCCCCTGGAGAAGGAAATGGCAATCCACTCCAGTATTCTTGCCTGGAGAATCCCATGGACAGAGAAGCCTAGTAGGTTACAGTCCACGGGGTCGCAAAGAGTCGGACACGACTGAGCGACTTCACCTCACCTCACCACCTCAATTTTTGATCTATTGATTATAGATAACATTTATTGAAACTCTATAAATGACTCATCTGTCATACTGTCTCCTCTGGGTTTCTGCTCATTGTGCTTTTCTTTTACACTTCTCATGGTTAAAATATTTATATTCTTAAAGTGCAATTCAGTTTACTGCCTTTTTTTCTATATGTTGATAGAACAAACTGAAAGTACTATACAAAACCATAACATTATGCTGAAGTAACTACTGTCTTTTTCAGGGTCAAATGCTATGATTTAAACAATAAAGAGAAAACATAAAACTACACCAGAATATTTGTGTATCTTGGTTTCTTAGAAATCACATTTTTTCCAGCATAGATGGATTAAGACTGTTTTGAATAACTTTCCATTTCTGTTACAATTTTAGACTACTTTTTCATCCTCTTTATAGAAAAAAAAAAATCCTCATCATAAAAATTTAACTTCCCTTAAATTTCAGTGTAATACCTCGTTGGAGATATTTTTTATAGATTCATTTTAGTACCTGCTGCTCCTTTAACACTCAATATTTTTAAAACTTCTAGTCCTGGGTTTAGTTCACTGTTTCTTTAATTATATGATTGCTGCTTTGCTAATTTTTTTTTTTCATTTTACTTTGTTTAATGGTGTGTGTATATACATCTTCAAGAATTTTTTTCAACAAGAAGAGTCTGTGAGAGGTGGATTTTATGTTTCTCTGTGCCCCCAAATATCTATTTTTTTATTCTTAAATTTAATTTGGTGAGTGTTACAAGGAACAATTGGCTTCCTTAATACTATTTCCCAGATCCATGATCCCTTGCAGTCTTCTAATATAAGGCCTAAGAGAATGAAACTCAGTACTCAGTTTTCAGCTTCCTGACAGCTATGATTCCCAAGAAACAGACAGTTGAATCTGGTGAATCTAAGTGAAATCATGCTGGGAAAGGGACATATCTAGAAAAACTTTTGTTTCTGGAAGAAATACAAATAAAAAGATTCAGCTGACATGGCACCTTTGCCCTTTTCCCTCCCCTTACTATCTGGCACATAACTGGGAAGACTAGTCAAGATGGGTAGCAACAATCTAAACAATTATCTATCATTTTTCTGAAATTGAAATTGAACTAGATACCCTATTTGTTGATTTGTTTGCTAAATCTAGCAACTCTAAGACAATCTTAAGGTTAAACACAATATACAGATACTCTCACTCAGAGCAGAGACCTAGAGAGAAAAGAGAGTATCATAATATTCCCAAAGTATTGGCATTAACAGCCAACATGTTTTACGTAGTATAAAACTGGATGGAATAGACGAAGAAGTTGTGAATGTCGATTTCTGTGCTGAGTCAGATCAAGAAGTTTCTAAAGGCTTGAGCGTTAGAAGCTGAAGGAGAAAGGGTCTCAATGAAGAGAAACAGAAGGAATCAAATAATACACTGATGTTCAGAATTTTAGTTCAGCAGTTGGGAATGAAGGTTCAGGAAAAAATGGGAAGTTCTCCCCAAGTAGAAATTTCTTGGATTAGAAATACATCTGAAGTAAAATACTCCCTGTGACCTACATATCTTTTCAGGGTCATCAATAAAAAGAGAGAGATTTTAATGAGGCTTCAATACATATTTGACAAGATAAGGAATATGGGGAGTAGTAGGTATTAGTGAAGCTGGACTCAGTGAGTAGGAAAACATTGTCTCCCAGAAATATAAGAATAAAAACAGTAACACATGACATTTCTTGGGCATGGGGAAAGGGCTAAGGCACCTTTTTTTGTGGTTCATAAGTAGTCAATTCATTTTTACTGAGTTTGTGGGAGCCAGTCCCAGAAAAAAAATTGAACCCTGTTAAATTAGTCTTGTACTCCAACCAGGTTTAGTGTTGTGTGTATGTGTATATGTGAGTATGAGTGTGTGTATGTGTGTGTGTGTGAGAGAGAGAGAGTTGTATGTGCAAGTGTGTGTATACATTTATATACAAACACGTGTATGTTTCAGGTGGGGTGAACATTAATTTATATAGAACTAGAAACTGTATATATATGTGAGAAATGAAAGTGAAAGTCACTCAGTTGTGTCTGACTCTTTGCAACCCCTTGGACTATATATATACAGTCTGTGGAATTCTCAAGGCCAGAATATTGGAGTGGGTAGCCGTTCTCTTCTCCAGGGGATCTTCCCAATCCAGGGATTGAACCCAGGTCTCCTGCATTGCAGGTGGATTCTTTACCAGCTGAGCCACCAGGGATACGTATATAAACACCGTATATATACAAAGTGTATATACCTAGTGCTAGGGTGTTTAAAGAAAGAAAATTTCATATAAAATATATTACATTAAGCTTCAGAATGTCTTCCTCTTCTAAACAACATTTAAAAACCAGGATATATGAAACATTTTCAGAGGTATGACCCTTTGTTTTGCAGTGAAAGAAAATCTTCTGGGTTACCACCCTGCCTCAAAATATCACAGAGTCTGTGAGATAAGAAAGTCAATATGTATTAGACAAAGAGAAGAAACGAGTGTATAGAGAGTGAACAGGAAACCAGCGATGAGGAAAACAGCAGGGGGTTGCTTGTTGAGCCAAGTGACCTTTTTCTGTTCTTAATACACAGAAGATTGTGTAGATCATAGGGGAAAAAAAATTTCTTTAATTCTTTAGTTTTCTGTATACAGATAAGTATTTTTCTCTTTTCTTCTCATTTAACTTTAGTAACTTTCTCCAGTAAGGTTATTATGCTTGCACACTGAATTCAGTGTAAGCTAAATAGGAGAAAATAATAAGTATCTTGAAGCTTTTTCTACTACTAGTTATAAAACTCTCCAAGAACTGCAAGTATTTTTCCCTAACAAGTAATGCTATATTCACTGAGGGAAATGAAACAGAGCTTAGAGTGAGTCTTGCAGGCTATTAAACATTTAATAAGTAATAAGACTCCATCAAAGTGCAGACTATTCTTTACAGATGATGACTGCAGACAGTCACTTCCCAATTTGAGCTCTAGAAGCCAGGAGGGAAGTTATTGTGATGGAAGAATCAAATATAAAGTGACTAAGAATAGCTGATTTATTGTATTTGACATTTATTAATATGAACTTTCAAGGACTGGGTCATGAATGCAGCCATTGTCTATATACATGTGTCTCTGGCTCAATATCTCAAAATATGGAGATCCTATTTTATTTTCAATGTCATAATAACCACTTTGATACATTCATTAATCAGATCTCTGAATTACAATTTGTCTTGTCTTGTGATATCAGGGACTAAGACCAAGGTAGAAGACATTAAACATAATTTGATAATTCCGAATTCCTCTCATATTCTGATTGTCAAGCCTGGCTAATTTCACAGTCAAAGGAGTATATTTCAGGGGTTGAAGCTTAGAATGCATATCACCAGGAGTAAGTCACTTGCTTCCTCTTCATTTCACCTTTTAAATGTAGATTGCCTTCATAACATTCTGAGAATAAGGTATGTGTGTCACTGTCAACTACTGTTTATATCAAATTTCCTCATATGCTGTGATAGGTAGGCAGAATTCTAAGAAAGCCTCAAGATTCCTGTCCCCTGGTGCTTATACTCTGTGTAACTCCCTCTCCTTGAGTGTGGTGAACATGATGGATCTCATTTCCATGTTATGGGACATTGTGTGACAAAGGTAAAGGGATTTTGCCTAGGTAGGCCTGTCCTAATGAGTCAGCCCTTTAAAACTGTACTTAGACTTTTCTTGATGTCAAGAATTCTCTTGATTTCTTTGAAGAAGTCAGCCACCAAGTTGTGAGTGAGCTGCAGTATAAGGTATTGCGGATGGCCTTCCTCCAGTTGCAGAGAGGAATTCTCACTGACAATCAGCAAGTAAACAGGGACCTCAGAAATAAACCACAAAAACTAAATTTTGCCAGCAACCTGGATGAACTAGGAAATGTATTCTTCCCTATCCAAGCTTTTGGATGAAAACACAGCCTTCCTGATATCTTCATTTCAGACTTATTAGACTTTGAGCAGAGAACACAGCTGAGCTATGCACAGACTTCCGACCTGCAGAAACTATGGATTAATAAATGGATGTTGTTGTAAACTACTAATTCAGTTCAGTTCAGTTGCTCAGTTGTGTCCGACTCTTTGAGACCCCACGGACTATAGCACAACAGGCCTCCATGTCCATCACAAACTCCAGGAGTTTGCTCAAACTCATGTCCATTGAGTCAGTGGTGCCATACAACCATTTCATCCTCTGTCATCCCCTTCTCCTCCCAGCCTTCGATCTTTCCCAGGATCAGGGCCTTTTCAAATGAGTCAGTTCTTCACATCAGGTGTCCAAAGTATTGGAGTTCCAGCTTCAGCATCAGTCCTTCCAGTGAATATTCAAGACTGATTTCCTTTAGGATGGACTGGTTGGATCTCCTTGCTCTCAAGAGTCTTCTCCAAAACCACAGTTAAAAAGCATCAATTCTTCAGCACTCAGATTTCTTTAGAGTCCAACTCTCATCCATACATGACTACTGGAAAAACCATAGCTTTGACTAGATGGACCTTTGTTGGCAAAGTAATGCTATGGTAATTTGTCATGCAGCAATAGCAAGCTAATAAACATGGCTTCTAGGCTAGAAGCATCTTAACAATATAGAATGACATTGGACAATGTTGTTTCAAAGGCTCTGAAACACTTTGAAGGCAGAATCCAGTGTTGAAAATACAGTACATGCTGGATAAAACTTACATATGTGACTGAATAAATGGTTAACTTATAGTAAATGCTTTACACTGTAAATTATAAAACACCTTGAGGTATGTTGATTTTTAAGGATAAAATATTGATAGATATTAAAATATACATTTTAGAATTGTAAAGAGAAACTCAGAGAGGTGAATGACTCAACTGAAGTCATAGCCTTGGAAAATGACAAAAATTTCCACCATAATCTCTCTACCTTTATTGAACAGAGGTATTAAGAAAATAAGCAATGGAAACATGCTTGAAAATAAATAGAATTCTGATTAATTCATGAAAGCAACTAGAAATAGCATCAGGAAACTCACTCTTGGGGCATGTTATCTAACATCTCTGAATTTCAATTCTTTCATCTATAGAGTAACATTAAAATAGTACCAAACTCATAAAGAGCAGAGCATTCATATAAGCTTATCTCTTACAGATTAAATTTGAAAAAAATGGAAAATGTAGAATTTTTAAATCCTACAGTTTTTTATAACCTTGCTCTATGCTGTCTTTATAGATTTCTTCATATATACTAAAATAATAAAGAAAATTAAATCTCTTATGCATGTAATTTTAATAGTATTACACACTTAAAACAGCATTAGAGGTTGTGGGATAAATACTTTCTTTTTAAATATTTAAGTCAAATGTTTCTTGTTTACAAAAGTGTTTAACACCCTCCAATATTTTTCTACCCAGCACCAATAAAAGATCATAGAAAGTAGGCTTCATTTAAAATGACAATAAAAGCACATTACAGTTCTAGGTTAGTATATCATCTTTAGAATTTCAGAAGCAATAAAAACCACTCTGGAATATTAAGCAAAGGACTGGGTAACTTCTCAAAAGATTTTTTAACTCTCTGAGAGAAGACCGGGGCATATTTTATCATCAAATATTGACAAGAAAGTCATTTAGTAAATAGCTTTCTCAGAGACTCTGAAATAAGTTTCATCATCATATTTGTACCTCTTTAAAATATTAAAATAACTTCACAAGAATTGCTTCTGTCTTTAGGTTTGAGACTTGATAATATATTTCCAAAGTTACTTTATTTTTTCCAAATTTGTACATACATTTTTTATACCTAATAATTACTTTTGATATCTTTAAAATAACTCACTTCAGTCATTTGGCTAGAGTAATGCCAATGGACTCTTGAATAGTACTTCCTAATAGATACGTTTATATATGAAGCATCTTGCAACATGATTGACATTCTCAAACATACACTAGAGCTATGAAAAGGAGATATTATTTTCTAGGGCTGCAAAAAAAATGAGTTTAATGTCTAGCATTCAATTTAATAGTTATTTTCTTTACAGTTACATGAAAATAATAGATTGATATATTGATTCATAAATGATAACTAACACTGTATTCTATGCAGAGGGAAAAAATAAATTTTGCATATATTTATTTTTTTCACCATAAGTGAATGAGTATCTGTGAAAATTTCTCACTTTTTAAAGCATTTGGATTTGTCTCTTTTCAGTAATTTTTTCAACTATAAAATACTTTAAAAAATCCCAAAGAGTCAAATCCTTGTTCATTTGCAGTAGCTTTACAATTTTTACTATCCTAAGTCCTAATAATGCTTTATCCAGCCATATATGAGTGTAACAAAATGAGTCATCTGCCATTACAAATCTTAAACTCATACAAGATGTCTTTACATAAGTTTTCACACCCAGAAGTCATGATTTTCCCTGTGACAAATGGGTCTTCAAACACAAGAAGATTCTTATCACCATCTGCTCTCATCAGATAACAAAGACACTGTGAATATTCTCTATCTGTATTTTCATATTTATAGCACAAATGTAAAATTAGCTGTATTAATAAGCAGAGAGAGGGGGAAAAGGTGTATATACAAAGCAGAGAGCTTTAATTTTCAGAAGAGTTTTGGAAATAGACTTATGAAGAAGAATGTATATGCCACTGTGTCTCCAGGCCAAAAAAAAAAAAAGGCAGATTTATTCAGTCTGACTTGAAAATAGTACCTGTTGACTGTACATCTTGACTGACAGTATAGAATTCCAACATTGTCATAAATTTCATTGACAAGTATAGGTGATTAATTGTGATTGTAGAGAAATACACATATGCCAATAATCAGGAAACAACAATAAAGCAATATTTTAAATATTTTATTAGTTTTTTTAATGTTGCAATAACATTTGACTCAGAGATGAAGATTTCCCATAAATAAATTTCTAGAAACTAAAACAATACATTTTTACTCAGGCACACACAAGCCTACCATAAAGAAGGTGCAATGGACATTGATGGGAAGGTTGAGCATCAGGAAAAAAAACCTGAGACTTATATGTAAGACTAGGATTCATTATTAAAAAACTGAGAAATTTCCTACAACAATTAGCAGATCATTTTAACTTGAAAAACTGTTACTTTTTAAAAATCTTTTTATCTCTGAAAGAAATTCAATTAGGTGCTTGCGAGTCCCTCTTGCTTGAACAGCAGTCATACGCACCTTGTCCCTGTCACAGTGCTTGATATTATCTAGAGATAAGTGACAGAAAAGTCCAGGACTAACAAAGGCTCACCCCGTTCCTGTCAGCCAACTCTGGAATGTCTTTCTTATTAGAAGTACCCAGGAGTTTTTTCTGCACAAGTAGAGTTAGTAACGTCGTCTCCTGTTTTAACCATGTATACTCTTGAATCAAAGGTGGTCTTTCCAAGAAATGCCTGCCCCCTTTTGGCCAAAACCCAGCAATTTCATTTTCATTGAGAAAACAAAAACATAATGTTTTCTTCTCCTCCAAATGACATCTGTCTTAATAATGGAATGAGCAGTTCTCAAATTAAAAAAAACAAAAAACAAAACTAATCATCATGATGCAGAATTTAAACTACAAGCAGTCTTTTATATTTTGTTATGTGGAAGTAGAGTCTTGAGAGGAACACAATTTTAGTTTCAGTTTCTAAATGAAAATAAAAGCTTATGTTCAGAGAAGTTCAAGGTTAAATTTCCTCCTCATCAGGCATAACAAATGTATTACTTTTCCTGGATTAAAATAACTATAATACCAGGAAACAAAAGCTTAGTAAGATTACAGCTTAAATTGGCAAACCTTTAAATTTGAACTTGTTTAAAAACTAATTTTATATATCCCATAACTCACAAAGTTGTCACTAATTACTGATTCTTAGAAGAAAAATAGTAAGTTTGTTAGTTGTTAGTGTATTACTTGGTTCTGATAGTTTGATCTGAGCATACTATTTTATGAAAAATATAGGATAGAATGTGAAGAATTAGAAATACCCAAGTGCAAAGAATATCTGATTGAATCATGAATGTGAATAATCAAGAAAGTAAAAAAAAACTAAAGTCTGGGGGGGAAATAGAACAGTTTAAAGAAAGTGTCAGGTTGGTCAAAGACTAACTTTGATTGTGTGATTAGGAATGAGAATTAGGTTACAGTGCCTGTTCCAGAGAGAAAAACAACCGACACTTCTTGCCGTTACACTGAAAAGGTGATTATTTAACCAAGAATGACATTGGATTTACTTTCTTCTTTGTGTGTACACAGAGCTTACACTAAGATTGGATGGCAAACTATTTCTCTTGGAAACAGACTGAAAAAGAAATAGTAACTTTTAAAAAATATTGCTGGGAAAACCTATATCTGTTGACAAAACCACATCATTTCATTTAGTTATTTACTTAATTAGATCTAGTAAGAATAAAACAATATTTTCTTGAGTGTTTTTGGATCTCATGAACTCTAACAATTTCAATATTCCTTGTATTGGTTTGCAGATATTTATTAACTCCCTGATTTGGGGCTTCCCTGGTAGCTCAGACAGTAAAGAATCCTCCTGCAATGCGGGAGACCTGGGTTCAATTCCTTCTTTGGAAGATCCCCTGGAGAAGAGAATGGCAACTCATTCCAAAATTCTTTCCTAGTGAATCCAATGGACAGAGGAGCCTGCTGGGCTACAGTCTATGAGGTCACAAAGAGTCAGACACCACTGAGTGACTAACAGTTTCACTTTTGCTTTTACTTTTTTATATAGGCTTGGAAGTAGTGTGCATTATCCCAAAGTAACTCTCTCTCATTCACACACACACAAACACAAACATATCCCTATATGCAAAAAGATTCTTTTGTAATAATATAAACCTGGATATTTTCTCTCCCTCATTCTGCCTTGAAGGAGTAACACTGTTATGAATGATCAAGATGGAAAAATGGCCTTAATTTTTCCTTCAGCTTGACTGAATTTTAAGCAAAAGTCTTTATGATTCTAGGCCCTGATTTCCCCTTTCCTAGAAAATTTACCTTACAAAATGTATAAACATAAATTCTTTATCTTCCTCTTTGAGGTACAAATCTCTTTAAAGACTTCTTGCAAATTTTAGAACCCAGTGATGTTTTTTCTCAAGGACTAGGGATCCATATCTTTGAGATATATTAATCAGGAGAAATAGTACATCATCACCGAGTTTCTGTGGGAGGGTAGGAGTATATTTCAGCTGGGAGCCTTGCTTCAGGTTGTAAATCTCCTGTCATGAGAATAAGAAGAAATTTACTTTTCCTTTTAATAAGGATTACTTTGCTGACAAAGGTCCATCTAGTCAAAGCTATGGTTTTTCCAGTAATCATGTATGGATGTGAGAGTTAGACTCTAAAGAAAGCTGAGTACTGAAAAATTGATGCTTTTGAACTGTGGTGCTGGAGAAGACTCTTGAGAGCAAGGAGATCCAACCAGTCCATCCTGAAGAAAATCAATCCTGAATATTCATTGGAAGGACTGATGCTGAAGCTGAAAATCTAATACTTAGGACACCTGATGTGAAGAACTGACTCATTTGAAAAGACCCTGATGCTGGGAAAGATTGAAGGCGGGAGGAGAAGGGGACAACAGAGGATGAGATGGTTGTATGGCATCACTGACTCAATGGAGATGAGTTTGACTAAACTCTGGGAGTTGGCAGTGGACAGGGAAGCCTGGCGTTCTGCAGTCCGTGGGGTGGCAAAGAGTCGGACATGACCGAGCGACTGAACTGAACTGAACTGAACTGATTAACAAATATAAGTCACCTATGTTTCCTGCTCAGCTCTTAAAAACTTTCCCAACTTTTGTTTCAATGGAATTTTCTGTCTCTGTCCCCCATTACAATAGCCTGAATAGTCTTCCTTGTCTGATTCACTTTGACCAGTTCAATGCTTACTTTCACAGAGCTAAATTCATGGTATTAAGGAACAGTGCTTTTATGTTATATGGATAGAGCTGCAATCTATTTATAGTTCAAATTCTTAGTCTATTACCTCATATTGGGCTTCCCAAGTTGTGCTAGTAGTAAAGAGGTCACCTGCCAATGCAGGAGACATGAGACAGGAATTCGATCCCTGGGTCAGGAAGATTCCCCGGAGGAGTGCATGGCAATCCACTCCAGTATTCTTGCCTAGAGAAAATCATGGTCAGAGGAGCCCAGCAAGCTATAGTCCTTAAAGTCACAGAAAATTAGACACAACTGAAGCAACTTAGCACAATTTTTCTTGAAACCTTCTTTCAGTTTGGGGCTTCCCTGTGTCTCAGCTGGTAAAGAATCCACCTGCAATGCACGAGACCTGCATATGATCCCTGGTTTGGGAAGATCTTCTGGAGAAGGGAAAGGCTACCCACTGCAATATTCTGGGCTGGAGAATTCTATGGACTATACAGTCCATGGCGTTGCAAAGAGTTGGACATGACTGAGCGACTTTCACTTTCACTTTCAATTTGGTTTTAGAGATTTTTCTTGATTACTGTTTTGGGGATTATTTTCTCATGTGACATATTCCAAAATGTAGTTGTGACGGCTCTGATTTTGGCATTGTGCAATTTTTTTCATGAATTCTTAAGTTTGGGTTACTAAAATGAACACTTGAAGTCATGAGATGAATACTCCATTTCACTTGCTAATCTTTTCTTAGATTTATTTTTCTTTGTCTTGATCCTTCTTAATACCAAGACCACAAGGACCAAGCAAAAGATATAGGCATAGAAAAAGAGATTTAAACTTCTTGGTGTCATGAAGCCCTTTTGACAGTTTGATGAAGCCTATGAACCTCTTGGAATATTCCATTTAAATCCATAAAATAAAATTCATAGGATTAAAATGGAAGCTAACAATATTAAAATATACCAAATATTTTTATATTGTTACAAGGTAATATATTTGCTTTTTTAAATAAATTATAAGATACAGAGATTGGTCCATCACCAATGGTAACCTCTGAATTGTGATAAGTGATATTCCAGGATATCGTCAACATCTTGGTAACAAGAAAAAAAAATCTATTGATATATATCAACAGATTAGCTGATGCTGCTGAGGATTTTTTGCATATATTTACAATTGAAGGAAGTGTTAAATTTTATCTGGTGGTTAATAAAAAAAAAGTTTTGGTTTTTTTTTTCTTATAAAAGTAACTGGTTAGCCTAGTCTAGAGTACAGAACCAGAAGAGTGCTTTGATTCTAAATCAGTACTGCAAATGGAAACTTATGACCCTACTGGCCCATTGTAACTTGTCATCATTAGTGACAATGTACAGGAGATTGTGGCTGAATCCCTACAGAAATAAACTAAAAATTCCCTCCAAATATCTTCCTTATAAAACTGAAGCAGTACTTAGATGAAAATTCAAAAGGTTGGAATTCCAGCACAGTTTCATCACATCTTTATTTTTACTAACCTCTAACTCCCTGAGCATAAAATGTACTCACTCATCTGACTATGCTAAGTTCAAATGCCTTAGGGACAAGCTGTTCACTTTCAGTGGGTATTTTTATAATGTAAGATAGGAAAGAGCCAAAGGACAAGGAATTTTTGAGTAATGACAGAGAAACTATAGGGATCATTCACTTACAGAATGTTTTTTAACCTCTTAAGTACTTGGAGTTTTATAAAAACTCCCATAACAGCTGTATAAAGCTGAGTTTTTTTATGTATTACAATGACATTACACAATTTTCTCAAGTGCTGGTTACTTTGTGGTTCCTATGTTGTATTAATTTTTGGAAATCATAATTTTGAATGGACCTTAAAAAATGATAAACAAAAATACAATTTCTAATTCTGCAGTTAAGAAAAAAGCATTACATTTTATAATTATTGCTAACTGATGATTATACTCCTCGTTATGCTTCATTCTAACGTCAAGAAATGTCAACCTCATCAAAAAATTTTAAAAAAAATTGTATAATTCTTGAACAAGATCAGATTGGAAATAACAAATTCCTAAATAAAGGCATAATCAATACTGCAGTTGGGCAGGGGCTGCTAGTTAATATTAAACCTAATACATTTAATCCTGTTGTTTAGTTGTTAAGTCCTGTCAAACTCTTTTGTGATCTCATGGCTGTAGCCTGCCAGGCTCCTCTGTCCATGGGATCTCCCAGGCAAAAATACAGGGTGGGATGCCATTTCCTTCTCCAGGGGATCTTCCCAACCCAGGGTTTGAACCTGCATCTCCTGCATTGACAGGCAGATTATTTACCATTGAGTCATCAGGGAAGCCCACATTTAATTCTATGTCACTTCTAAATTCTCCCAAGATTCACTATTTTGAAACTGGATATCTATTTTTTATTCTTCCTTTTTTTTTTTTAGCTTTGATGCTATTTTAAAATTATTTTACATTCAAAATTATTTGATTTACAATGTTATACTACTTTCAGATATATAGCAAAGTGATTTAGCTATATCTATACATTGGAGAAGGCAAATGCAACCCACTCCAGTACTCTTGCCTGGAAAATCCCATGGACGGAGGAACCTGGTAGGCTGCAGTCCATGGAGTCGCTAAGAGTTGGGCACAACTGAACAACTTCACTTTCCCTTTTCAATTTCATGCATTGGAGAAGGCAATGGCAACCCACTCCAGTATTCTTGCCTGGAGAATCCCAGGGACGGGGGAGCCTAGTGGGCTGCCATCTATGGGGTCGCACAGAGTCAGACACGACTGAAGCTACTTAGCAGCAGCAGCAGCAGCATACATATATTTGGCCTTCCCAGGTGATTCAGTGATGAAAAATTTGCCTGCCAATACAGGAGGCTTAGGGTTGATCCCTGGGTAGGGAAGATCACCTAACAAAGGAAAAGACAACCCACTCCAGTATTCTTGCCTGAAAAATCCCATGGTCAGAGGAGCCCAGTGGGCGACAGTCCATGGGATTGCAGAGAGTCAGACAGATACAGCGTACATATACCTATTATTTTTCAGATTCTTTTCCCATACGGGTTATTAGAGATTATATGTTTTTTATACAGTGTGTGCTTAGTGCCTCCAGCTAATTCTTTACTATTTTATGAAGTCAAATTCAAAGTTTTAAAATTTTCTCTTTGACTAATGCTAAGGAGATGAAATAATAATTCAATTATTATTTTTGTTTATTAGGTACATAAGGTAAGCCCACTCCACTTGTTTCCATCAGAAAATGCCTGTATTATTTACTGAAAATAGAGTCTTCTGGAAAAATAACACTGTCAGATTAGGTCATAGATCATTTCCCTGCACTGGGCAGCAACAATAAGAGGATTTGGCCAGTGGACTACCAGTTTGCCATTTCTTACGACTGCCCAATACACACTGGAGTTAGAAAGAAAGGAAAATTGAAGTAGCATTATTGGTTCCACAACAAGCTCCCTGACCAAGAACACCTCAGTCTTTGATGTGGAGAGGTGAAGGATCACTGTGTACATTTTGATTTGATAGCTTCTCATAGTATCTCTTGACCCAACTCCACTCAATCAAATGTCAAAATCCCTAGAAAAGAAAGGTTATTATAGAGAACAAGGCAAATCAAAGCCACATCACTATGCTTTCTGTAGACAAGAGGCAGTTCCACATTGTGACTTTAGTACAACAATAAGAATTTAATAAAGGGGAACCATTTGAGGGATGACAACAAGACAGATAACACTTTGCAGGAATTTTTAGGTGGAATCATTCACCAGGCTGCAGCATCGGTCAAGTGGTATCAGCTTCTAATATACCTGAAGACATCTGTCAGTGACTGATGCATTGCCAATATACAAGCCAGGAAGCCTTGTAAAATTAGGAAGAAAGATGGAGTTGTGAGACCTCCTGGGATTAATTGAGCAAGTCAGAAAAACATGAACAGGTGCCAGTTTCAGCAACTTAGCTCCTGAGTAGAAACGCCTGGTAACTCACAAATTCCTGCCTTTTTGATGGCGTTTATCCCTTGATCTATTATTACCCTCAGGCCACTGGCATATAATGATGATAACAGGTGTTCAACCAGTTTTCACAGACTCCACAACTTACTTAGATCTAAATAATACATGATCTCCATGTAACATTATTTATTCAGAAGTAACTATTTATTTTTTCTGAAGATATCAGCGAGGCTCACTTGTCCATGGATGAAGTGATATTTGAGTTAATGGTCTATGCAATATCCACAAATAGAATTACAAATCTTTGAAATGTAGTAAAACAACATCTTTCAGAAGCACTAACTTCTGTATATAATAATTATAACTCCAATGACATAGTGAGAAAATTAAAGTAAAATGTTTCTCCTCTTGATCTGACAGAAAAATATGATCATTTATCATAGAAGGAGATAATTGAACTTACTATTCAGATTTAGAGATCTCCTTATTCTTGTTGCTCTATTAGCTCTGTCAGCAGAAGATGCATGTATTTTTACCTATCAGCCTCTAGTATAGTAACTGGAGCACAATCAGTGATCATTAACATGATAATAAATGGAAAAGAGCAATTCTTAACATCTTTTCTTTATTAGAGCCACAGAAAGAAAATTGTGACAAGCATATATGGGGTATTTCAATATCACCAGGGAAATTAATAACATGTCACAATATTGTCCTAAATGAAGTATTTATAAGCCTTCCTTGATCTAAGCCAACAAGTTTTAAACATGTCTCTTAAAATTAAAATTTTGCATCAGGCAGTGTGATATCATTTGTTACTCTGAGAAAGAGACTACTTCTTACCTTTGTGCTGTTTCTTTGTGGGAATGACATTCGTTCAATTTATTGAAATCCTACTTACTTTAGAAGTGCATTTGAAGGAAAGCAAGTAGACCTTTTGCATGTTAAATATGCAAATACAATTGACATTATTTGCTATGGGAAAAACAGGAAAAGTGAGGGAAAAAAGGAGAAAAAAGAACTCAAGAATAATTTTCATTTAAGTGAATTTGTCTAATGAGACTTCTAAAATATTAAAATTTTTAATTTGCTTTACAGTGATTGTCTTTTTGTTTGCACTCATCTACTAACATACATTGTTGGTTACCTTCTCGTATTTATGGCCCTTTCTTCCGTCTAAGACATACATCACCTGAAGAGGTAAATATATCTCATATTTTCTTTGAAATAACATCTTCCTTACATTTAAGTAATAATTATCAGTTTAAATGTATGCCAGGTCTTTTATACCATTGTCTGAAATATTTGTCTCCTCCAGTCTCAACCCAAAGAAAAAACAAGTGGGTAAAATTTTATGTTTCAGTGTCAATTTGGGGTAAAGGTGCCAAAAAATTATTTTTTTTTTTTTTTTTGACAATAATCCAAAGTGCTCTTTTTTTTTTTTTTTTTTTAATAAACCTATCTTTGTACCTGGTGGGAGCTGAGGCTTTCCAAAGAGTTCAAAACTACCTTATCACCAGAAGTGATGCTGTTTTCAAGAGATGATGAGAGACCTGAGAACTAACTCATCCTTTGTATCCCTAGTTAAATTTCGATTCCATTATCTACTTCTGCTTTTTTTAAACTTGAGCATTCTCTTGAAAATGTCCATGGATCTTCCATTTCATAGACAAAACAAAAAGAAATATCAAAGAGAAATATTGCCAACATTTAATCTTTCTTTTTCTTAGTCTTCCACTGGATCTTCTAAGACACATTAGAAATCCTTCTCAATATAGTTTCAACATATACCACCAGTACACTGAAGATCCCTTCATTTGTTACAAAGTCATGGGATATTCTTGAGCACTTACCTTCCTAGAGCTTTCGACAATAATTCTGTATGGAGTTTTCTCTTCCTTTTGCTTCTGTGACAGTGAGTTCTTGTTTGTTTTTTCTCTCATCTGATTGTTCCTTTTTAGTTTCTGTCCATTTCCTCTATTTCATAAACAAGGGTTTTCCTAAGTGAAAAGAAAAATTAAAAATGCAAAAATATTTGCAATATGTTTTTCTTCTAAGTAATCGTAGTGTTTATAACCAAAGAGAAACTCTCATGAAAACTGAATTCTGAAGTTCTGAAATTCTGTAATTTATTTCATGCTTATCAACAAAGTTTTCCATCACCATTATCAGCAGTATTTTTAGCCCAAACACTCATCAATATTACTTGGAATATTAAGAATTTATTCTAATCATTTTCTCTATATATTTCCTGTGACTTCCTACAATTAATCTTATATACAAAAATCAGATTAATAATTTTAGTATGTAACCTGAATATGCCCAAAGCACGCTCATACACACACAAACCACCTCCCCCACACACAGCCAACCATCACCACCACTTTAAACTCTGTTTTTCTAAGGATGAAACCCCACATTCTTAACATAGCCTGCAAAGTACTCTATGGTTTTGCTTTGTGTTTTGCAGCTGCCTCACTTCACACAGTGCTCTTGGGGCAACTTGGTCACCAATCTGCTTTCAATTCCTCTAATATGCCCTACTTTTGCACAATCACTGTAAGGTTTGGCAATTACTGCTCTACTAGCAAGGCTTTCTTCTCCACTTTTACCCACTTAATTTTATTTCACTAAAATTTTAGCTCATTCACAACATCTTCAAGGCAGCTCTCCTGCCATGATGTCTCTACCACACATTGTTTTAGCACCATCTATCTTTACTTTTCATTATTGAGGTTTGTAACTTTAGATTCAATTTTATGGTATCACTGATGGGCTCAGGACAGAAATTAAATACCCAACAAACTATTCTTGTCCCTTCTGCCCACTTAAGTTTAAAAATGTTAGTCGCTCAGTCCTGTCCAACTGTTCATGACTTCATGGACTGTAGCCCACCAGTCTCCTTTGAGAATCCTCTGTCCTTGGGATTCTCCAAGCAAGAATACAGGAGTGGGTTGCCATTCCCTTCTCCAGGGGATCTTCCTGACCCAGGGATTGAATTCAGGTCTCCTGCATTGCAAGAAGATTCCTTACCTTCTGAGCTACAGGGAATCCAGAATCACTTCATTAACATCAAAAGAGACAGATTCATCAATCTCATCACTTAGAAAATTCCAAAAGTTTTAGAACCTCTGTACTAGAAATGGGGATGATGACCAAACTTATATATTTTAACTCACAGTATCACAAAATCAATGACTCATCAGTTAACTTTTATTGTGATAATTTATATTCTTGTCTAATTTCCCTTAATATATTATGAACTTCCTATAAATTATAATATTGATATTTATAAAACTTTATCAACTTCAAGTTGATTTTATTTGTATTATCTCATTTGACTTTCAGAACAAATGAGATTGATAAAGGAGAATTAATGCTATTCCAGTTTTCAAGAATAAATATTTGAGACTCAAAGTGATAAAATGACTTGTTTAAGACCATAGACTATTACATAGTATTAAATTATAGCCCTTGTTTAATTTCAAATTATGTGCTTATCACATTAATAGTTTCATATGCATATGTCCAAAAGCATATAGTAGGTGGCTGCACACAATTTTTTTGAATGAATGAATGAATGAATGCATTAGTAATCTAAATGAAAATTTCACATTTTTGTTTGAAATTATAATGTTTGGAAGGTTATAAAAAATATACAGTGGATTTGAAGTACTTTGGGAGTTGGCACTGTGTTACAGAATGTTTAAAGTATTGCAGATTGAATGCCAAGTTAAATGACAATAATTCAATTATTTTTGAAAAGATTAGGATATAAAGAAAATTGGAGGTGAATACAAGAAGCAAAACTTTAGGTAGGATTTTTTTTCATTTTTTTAATTCAAATTTAAAATTGGTTATATATCAGATTTAATTTTATTTCCTCAGTTCTGTCTCACTGCAGAAATATTTGAAATGGTGGACCAGTGTTACAGCTCAGTTACAGCTCGGAGTTGTATTTGGCAAGCAAAGGATAGTACACCCCTGAGGCATGAGAGAAGCCTCAGTCCTTGGCTTCCTCCTTTTATACATTTGTCTCCTTCCTGCTTGTTCCTGCGCTATGCAAATTGGACTGGCCAAGAAGAGGGTGTGTGGTTTCACCTGTGGATTTTCTTTTATTCCATTCTCACGGGCTTTTCCCTTTCTTTGTCTTTTAGCCATCAGCATTTTGGACTCCTTTTTCCTATTCTAACTATCTAACAGAAATATTCTAAAAAAAACACAATCTTTTAGAGGGTTTTTTAAATTTAAAGTGTGTTTACATTTGAAATCATATTTTTTAAGGCTAAATATCTCTGTAAAGCAATATGAATCACACATGCCTTTATAAATCTGTTTATGTAAGTGTGAATGCAAAATATAAGAATGAAACATTATAAACAATTTATATTTATTGTAGTCTTGCTTCTATGGCAGTGTGAAATGACCATAATAATGGTCCTGGGAAGAAGAAATACACTGGACATCAAGAGACTACCCCCACAAAGTGCTTTCTTCAAACATAATGAGTATAAAAAGGACAATATATTCATCTTCAAAATATTTTCTGTAACATGGCAAGGTTTATTCACCTTAAAAATAAAATCATAATTATTAACATTTCTAAGTATCTGTACAGTGCTCACTATTGCTTAAACCTAAAAAAGAAAGGAAAATGAAAAAAATCAAAGCCTTTTTTCATCCTTAAATTATGCCCTGAGATAGACTCAGTTCAGTTACATTTAAAAAAGGAAGTAAGTGCCCTTGATTCAAATGAAAGAGAAGAAGGAAGAAAGAACAAAAGAAAAAGACCAAAAATTACTATGTTTTATTAGTTTGCAAAGATATTTTAGTTTTCATTTTAAATTGATTTAATTTAATGGGATGGAACCATACTATTTTAAATGTTTCCCCTCAGATTACATACTTTGAAGAAAAAAAAAAAACAATTCTGTTGTCAGGCATAATTTCAGTGCTCAAAGATTCTATTGTCTGCCGTACGCAAATGTTTTAATGGTTTACAATAATTGCTTAATATATTGTAATCTATTTCCTAAGAGATAATTATCCATTTAATTAAGCATGTACAAATGGACTTCCCAGGTAGTGCAGTGATAAATTATCCATCTGCCAATGCAGATCCCTGAAAGTAGGAAATGGTAACCCACTCCAGTATTCTTGCCTAGGAAATTCCACGAACAGAAGAGCCTGGTAGGCTACAGTCCACAGGAAGAGGTGGACATGACTGAGCATTCAGACACATACACACTTGCACGAATGTCCTCACACAAACAGTTGGAGAAAATATATAGAGAGAATTAAATGGTTAAACATGTGTAAACATTCCAAAAGATAGTAACTCCCAAAATTAATTGACAGTATTCCTTAAAATATCCTCTGAAGATTGCATTCCCATTGTATAGACTGTAAATTAAAAAACAAAACAAAGTAAAATAAGTTTTTGATTCCTATGGCTTAAAGTTGTGCAAAAAAAGTTGTAAATTAGATACACAGCTAGAATGCAGTTAAATAAAGTTACTATATGAATAATCAGATGACTATGGAAACAAGCATACACTCTGATGCTGCTGCTGCTGCTGCTGCTAAGTCGCTTCAGTCGTGTCCAACTCTGTGCGACCCCATAGACGGCAGCCCACCAGGCTCCCCCGTCCCTAGGATTCTCCAGGCAAGAACACTGGAGTGGGTTGCCATTGTCTTCTCCAATGCATGAAAGTGAAAAGTCAAAGTGAAGTTGCTCAGTCATGTCTTTGCAACCCCATGGACTGCAGCGTACCAGGCTCCTCCGCCCATGGGATTTTCCAGGCAAGAGTACTGGAGTGGGGTGCCATCGCCTTCTCCCAGGTCTCCCTAGTAACTACCAAATCTCCTGCTCACACCTATATAGAACATGTACTTGTTATCAACCCAGTTAATTCAATCACGTGTTCAAAATTAAACTCATGCTTTCACCTTTCTCCTTCACTCCCCAGGCATCTTTTTCACTTATACTTTCACCCCTAGTGCAGTAAATGGTACTAAGTTGCAAAAGTTACTCTGAAACAGCTCTTAAGTCTTCCGACTTCTTTCCACCTTTACACAGCCAACAAAGTCTTGGCCATTTTTATTTCCTGCTTTCATCACACCAGAGATCAGTGAGTAACATTTTTCTTTGTTGTTGGCTTTCTATGGTAAATAAGATGACAATGAGGAGGCATGTAGACATTTCCTATAGTTATCCTACCAGCTCTCATTCAGGCCTATAGGAAAATTACTTCTCCAACAGATCTAATTCAGAAGGATATACACATTCCCTGTGCTTGTCTGGATCAGTTTTATGGACGATTAACTTCTTTATATTGACCGTAGGCCCATTTTGGTAATGACTTATGTGATTGTGATTCTTTTTTCTACTAAAAAGCACAACTGAAAAAAAGTTAATGATTTCAGATATTGTTAGTTTCCAATTTTATAAGCTCCATCTCTAACCACATCCTACAAAACACAAAGCATCCAGGCATTTACCCACTAGCCTCTGTGTATCAATTCAGACCAATTTTTAATCTTTCCTAATGTGATTCTGAGTTCACTTATACTACCTCTATTGCTTAAATCATACTTAAGAATCCAATTTATAATACTTACCAATACAATATATTTTTCTAGTCCCACAATGCCTAAACTGGGTAAGAATACAGTTGAGAATTAACAAGCATTAACTACATTTGAATAGCTAAAAACCTATGAAAAGAAAGGAGGGAGGAGATCTAGATGGCAGAGTAGGAGGCTGAGTTCACCTCCTCCAATGAACACATCAAAAATAAAACTACATGTGAAACAGTTCTCACTGAAAACACACTGGAGACTTGCAAAAAGATTCTTATGTAACCAAAGCTGTAAAAAAAAAAAAAAAAAAAATCCAGATGGAGTTGAGTAGGAAGGGAAGAGAAACAATCGTGTTGGGACTTGTGTTCCTAGGAAGGGCCACAGAAGAAGAGAAAGATTACAGACTTGAAAATCATTCCTGCAGACTGAGGGATTAAAACCACATGCTGGGCACCCCAGCCCTGGAGTCTTGACACTGGGAAGACAAGTCCCCTTAGCTGTTTTGAAAACCAATGGGACATATTGTGTGTTTGTGTGTTTTGTGGGTGAGGTGGCGGGGGGAGGTCTGTAATAAATGTAGATACTGACCATGAAGAGCAAGCACGTACCTGCTTATTCCTGGGAACAAGGTGGAGAAAGTAGATTGAAACTGTCTTGGACTCTGGCCAGTTTCCAGTGATCACTCCATTGCACCCCAGCAAAAGTTAAAAATGAAGAAGGAATTCTAAAGACAGCAAGAGAAAAACAAAGAATCACATACAGAGGAACTCCCATAGGGCTATCAGCTGCTTTTTCTGCAAAAACTTTGCAGGCAAGAATGGAATGGTATGATAGATTTAAAGTGCTGAAAGGAAAAAACATATAACCCAGCAAGATTTTCATTTGTAATGAAAGGAGAGAGAACTTCTCTGACAAGCAAAAACCAAGAATTAATCAATACTAAATCATAAATGGACTAATCATGAACTGTCATAAATAAATGTTAAAAGGCCCTCTCTTAGTAGAAAGAAAAGGCTACAATAACAAGCAAGAATATATAGAAGAATAAAAAATATCAGTAGTGAAAACAAGTATGTAGTAAAAGCTGTGGATTAATCACTTAAATAAGCTAGTGCATAGATTAAAAGACAAAAATTATAAGCTATAACTATAATAAACAGTAAGGAGACAAGCATTAAGATGAAAATATAACATCAAAAACATAAAAAATGGGAGAGTTAAAAATATAAATATGTTAGAATGTGTTTGAACTTAAATAATTATCAGCAAAAACAGGTAGAGTTATAAGTTAACATATATGAACCCCATGGTAACTACAAATTGAAAACCTATAATAGATACACAAAAACTAGAGAGAAAAAAGTGAAATAATACTGCTAAAGAAGACTATCAAGGGAAGAAACTAAAAAGAAGCAGAAATGAACTACAAAAACAATTAGAAAGCAATAAAATGGTAATAAGTACATAACTATCAACAATCACTTCAAATGTCAATGAACTAAATCCTCCACTAAAAAGATATAGTGTGGCAATTGAAAAAACAATACAAGCAAACAAAAAAAACACTCATCTAAATGCTGCTTATAAACTCACTTCAGAGCTACAGACACACAGAGACTGAAAGTGAAGCAATGGAAATAGTATTTCATGCAAATAGAAATGACAGGAAAGCTAAAGTAGTAATACTCATATCAGACGAAATAGACTTTGAAACAAAAGCTACAACAAAAGACAAAGAATGCATTGCATAATGATAAATGGAACAAGTAGTAGATATTTGTTAACATATATGTACCTAATATAGAAGCACATAAATAGATAAAGAAAATGTTAACAAACATAAAGGTAGAAATTGACAGTAATACAATAAGAGTAGGGGATATTAACACCCTACTTACATAAATGAACAGATCACCCAGACAGAAAATCAATAAGGAAACAGTGGTCTGAAAAGATACATTAAAACTGTTGGATTCAATATATATTAGGGCATTCCAGCCAAAACAGCAGCAATAAACACTCTTTTCAAGGGCATTTTCCAGGATATATCTCATGCTATGCCATGAGACAAGTGTCAACACATTTAAGAGGATAGAAATTATATCAAACTCTTAAGAAACTAGATATGAGTTACAAGAAGAAAAGAAAAAAGCATGAGGATACTAAATAGCATACTAATAAAACAACACCCGGGTCTCCCATATTCCAGGCAGACGATTTAACCTCTGAGCCACCAGGGAAGCCCAGGTATTTCTTTGAGCCCCTTTTTGGGCAGGGGGGTGGGGCAAGAATACTGGAATGGGTTGCCATTCCCTTCTCCAGGAGATCTTCCCGACCCTGGGATTGATACCGGGTCTCCCACACTGTCGGGGAAGGCAATGGCACCCCACCCCAGTACTCTTGCCTGGAAAATCCAATGGACGGAGTAGCCTGGTGGGCTGCAGTCCATGGAGTCGCTAACAGTCGGACAGACTGAGCGACTTCACTTTCACTTTTCTCTTTCAAGCATTGGAGAAGGAAATGGCAACCCACTCCAGTGTTCTTGCCTGGAGAATCCCAGGGATGGGGGAGCCTGGTGGGCTGCCGTCTATGGGGTCACACAGAGTCGGACACGACGGAAGTGACTTAGCAGCAGCAGCAGCTCCCACACTGTAGGCAGACGCTTTACCATCTGAGACACCAGGGAAGTAAAAACAACAACAACAACAAAAACAAGTGGGTCAATGTAGAAATCAAGGCAGATATTAGAAGATAAAGAGACAAAGAAAATAAAAATGCAGTTTCCAAAACCTATGGAACTCGGAAAAAGTAGTTCTTCTAAGAGGGAAGTTTACAGTGATACAAGACTACCCCAAGAAATTAAAATCTAGGAAATGATATATATTCTGCTTTACATAGACTTCCATAGATTTCCATAATGCAAATTCCAATGGAAAAGAATAACTCTAAAATTGTCCCATAACTCTTCTTGACGTGTAGTAGTAGTTCATTAATCTACTTCCCCCAAATTTGTTTCTGGATTTGAAATCACTGTTGGACAAAATCATAAAAGACTCCACTGATTAAAGGGCCACTATAATCTCTGCTATCAATCCATGACTGGTTCCTTATTTTTTCATACCAATTATTTTCTTTTATTGTTTAGGGATTCCTTTTAGGTATCAGTACAGCAAACTCTGTCTATATTTCCAGAATTCCTCCTGTTTTTAATATTATCCATGCTTTTCTCACTTAGCTGGTGACTTTGCCTATTCATTCTCTGGGAAGACTAAAGAATGGAATGTGATTTTCACCATATCCTTTCTCTAGTCAAACCCAACACCTGTCAACATATTATTTTTTTTCGATTTTAAGAAAGTTCTATACCTTTATATATCACTCTTTCTAGGCCAAAGGTAGTCTTTGATCCCAGATCTTCCTAACTTTTCTAGCAAATATCCCTTGTCTGTTCAAAAGTAAAAGTATTCTATGATCTTGCACAAGATTTAAAATTCTGCATTAAAGAAGGAGACGCAAGTAACATCAATATCACAGATATAGCTTCCTTAATGTTTATTCTATGCTCTATTATTATTATTTAGAGGTTAAAATGTACTGCATAAAATCCATTCTGGCATTTCCAAGGTATTGTCAGCAACACATCTATGAAAGCGGTTACTGAAAATACAGGAACTGGAAGGAAGGAAGGAAAAAAAAAACTTGTTAAAATTCAAAGTTTGTTGCAAAAGAAACATGTTTGAATCTTAGTTCAGATAATTAAATTTTATGGATAAATAAGTATATAAATATTAACAATTTGGGTTTAAAAAACATTTATTATGCTCTTTTGTTTTGATAATACTATCTTATTTGGCTAAAGAGTTATAAGTAAACTATTATCACTTGAAATTTCCAAGATTTCATATCCTGATTGGCTGAAAAAATCAGATTCTTTTCTCTCACTATAACTTCCTATGCTAACTCACACTGTCTTTTGCTCTTTATTCATATTCTGATATCTAATTTTTCCCACTCCCTATCTGCTATCACAAATATCCAACATAACTGTAAAGTAATTTTCTATCCTGTACAGCCAAAAGCCACAATGTATTCCAAGCAACAGATATCTGAACATCTCTAATGCACATTTACTAATGGTTGGACCTTAGTAAGCCTATTATCTATTTTATTTAATCCTGGATCTGTAGCTTTACTAGAGAAAGTATGATAATTGTATTAAGATGTCTCTGTATATTTTCAATTTCATTTAATTGAACAAATACTTTTCATTGCCTCTAACAGTACCTATACCGTGGTTGAATATATGAGTTTTTTGTGTGTTTTTTTTACTTTACAGACAAGTTTTGTGTAATCTTACTAGCATACATTGTTGAGGTGAGAATTGCAAGCCATCCAGGAGGCTGTTCCCCACCTTCCAACAAGCTTAGAGCTTGCCTGTAGTGTCTGTGAGTAGTTCTATCTTCTGGACTCAGACTGCCCTACCTGCTCTATCCATACTCCAAGATTCTTATACTTTGATATAAGTATAGGATGACTATAGAAAGTATGTCATCCAAATCAGCAGCCCCATTTACAAGAGAGCAAATTCTTTGAGGCATGGTATTCAAGACACAGATAAAAGAGAATTTATTAACACTTGTTAAATGCTAAGAAAGAAAGAAAAAATATTGTGAAGTTCTGATAAGAGGACAAATGAGGGACACTTCACTCAGGTTAGAGTGAGCTTGGAGAGTGTCATGAGAATAAATGAATTCCAGGTAGAAAGATGACTGCAACCAGAAGAAACAGCCTACTGTGTTTAAGGAATTATAAATACCTTCAACCTAGTGCAAGACTTGAGGCTGAGCAGACAATAAAAATATTGCTTATAAGGAATTTGTACCGACATTTTTTTAAAAAGAAATAAAAAAAGCGTTGGCATCTTGATCAGGAAGGGCTGAAGTCATGGAGAGTATGGCTATGATAAATCTGGTTAGGAACCTCAAAATTAGTTGCACAAAAGAAATAAAACATACACTTTTGAAACATAGGATAGATATCCAGATAGAAAATATATATCTGAGAAAGTTTTTTTATAAGTAATAAATAAATGTATTCTTGTAAATAACATCATTCTTCTGGTTCTGATCAAATAATAAGGCTAAGTGAAAGACAGAACTGTAAGGAATAGCAGCAGAACATTGAGAAGCAGGATGAAAAGGAAAAAACCTGAAGCATCTTAGAAAAGGGCTAGAAAATCAAGACTAAAACTCAAAGGTGACAGTCCCAGAGAGGACAAGAATGAGATTTCAAGAAGGCTGTGTATAAGATTCATCAAAAAACATGGGATTAATGACATTGAATATTCATATGATCTCTATCTAAAAATATATTTCTAAACATAAAATTATATATAATTTCATAGGGAAAATATAAACGTAACTACATAAAATCAAAAGGATCATGAACCTCAAAAGAAAAAATACATTAAAGACAATCATCAAATTAAAAGAGACTTTAGGAACATGTGTAACATAATTAAAAGTCTACTGTATGAGAATTCACTATAATTGAATACAGGAATATTATCTAGTAAAAAAAATAGGCAAAATGTTTGAAGAGAAAATTCATAGCTAATAGAAAACTAAAATTAAAAGCATAGTAAAATGCTCCACATTACCAATAACCAAATAAATTCAAGTTAGATCAAGAATGAAACACCATTTTTACCTATCAAATTTATCAGACTACCTCTCTGCTGGCTAGTATGGGGAAATAAGAAGTCTTAAAAATGGATAATTGAGGGGAAATTGATGAAAACCTTCCTGTCTTTCTCAGCATCAGGATTTTTTCCAATGAGTCAGATCCTTGCATCAGATGACCAAAGTATTGGAGCTTCAGCTTCAGCATCAGTCCTTCTAGTGAATATTCAGAGTTGATTTCCTTTAGCATTGACTGGTTTGATCTCCTTGCAGTCCAAGGGACTCTTAAGAATCTTCTCTAGCATCACAATTTGAAAGCATTTTTCCAATGAAAAATTTGAGTATTAGACATAATCAAATGATGATAAAATATAATTAAAGGATGCTGTTCAATAAAAAAATTCAAGGTATTGGGGATACAAATGTAAATATTACTTTCAAGCTTTTGATCATAAGCACTCCCGAAGATGTACCTCATGGTCAGTTTTTCTGTTTTCTTCTGGTGGAGGTACCATGCAACTGCTACCTGAGGGCCCCGAAGAACATAGCTCAGAGATGACCCCACTGGCAACCATAAGAAAACGTCTATATAATTTATTTCATATTCACTTATTCTCTTTGTGGTTTACTATATATTCATTATTTCTGTATGTCAAAAATAGAATGCATTTTTTGAATGCTTGTGAATTTTTTAAATTGCTTGTAAAATTCTTTAATTTTTATAAATATCAAATTTTGAATACCATTGAGTGTATTGTTTTCAATAAATGTATATTACTGATGAACCCCCAGAAAAAGAGTTAAGATTTTGTTCATTTGTGTGGGGATTAGTAGTACTTATTAGGTAAAAATATAACAATACTTATTTATATCAAGATATGCTGCATACTCATTAAGTTTATGTCTTAGGAACCTTCTCAGATATGCAAAGTTTCTAAAAATGTATAGGCGTTAAAACCCATTCATAGCAAGTCATGTACTTGCATGTAATATAGCAGCCACAGATACTATGGTAATTTAAGCCAACAGCTGGTTGTGGTTAATAAAAATGTAAATATTCTCCAAGATCTTAATATGATAACTACCTCCCCATATATATTGAAGCCATATTAATATGAAATCAGTAAACTCGTGATTAATCTTATTTTCAACATTATAAGAATTAGCTGGAGTAGTATACTGTATTTTCCTATAATTTCATATTATTTAATTATTTCAATTGAATAATGTTAATGGATCTGTAGATTAAAAATCCTATCAACAATTAGAAATAAGACATTCTTGTCAAGTAGCTAACAATATAGACAGTAGGGGACAACACATAATTACTTAACTATTAATATCTTCACACATTTCAGTTAGGTATTCCCTTTTTTCTCTTATGTCCCAAAAATTCTAAAATGAGACTTTTATGTATTCACATCATGGATAAGAGATATTATTTAACCAGAATAAATGTGTAAAGTGATTGAGAAAGCTAGTTTGTGACAGAAAAGATAGCACGCATGGTGAGTAGGTTTAAATACTTATACAGTTATTAAAACCCATAGAATTAAAAAATAAGTTGATTAGTTATGTATCTTGAAAATAAATTCTCAAGTATGTTACAATGCCTTGTAGCTTGTATTAAAAAAAAAAAAAAGTTAATCACTATCTTTTCACAGAATAGCATTGGTAAAAATCACTCTTCTACCAGAAGACCTTAATATTTTATCTAGGATAGCATTTAAATTAACATTTTTTTTACTTTTTAAAATTAATTATTATTGAAGTATAATTGATTTAGAATGTTGCATTAGTTCTTGCTATACAGCACAGTAAAACCCTTACACAGATTATAAAATCAACAGAAGAATCTGCCAAGATTATTATACTATACCTTTATCTGCTAGGGTACTAAGTGTGATATTTCATTGCAAACACAGAAACCAATTCAATGTCCTTCATAAAAGGTGAATGGACAAGAAGAAAAAACACTTATTTGATAATAATGTTCTGGGAAATTTGTGTTTTTTTTTTCACTTACAAAAATATATTATAATGCTAACTATTTAAAAGAGATCAAAGGCAAATATTGGATCATTTTATAATTTATAAAATTTAAAAAATTCTCATGTACAAGTCCTAGTTGATGCAGTATTATTTATTCCTTTCTTCATTTATATACTTGAATACTCAGATTAATATACATCATTGGCAAATTTTATTTATCTCCTTCATATGCTGATTTCTTTGCTAGGAAAATAAGTGTTGTTATTATTCACATTCAGGGATATTAGATATGAGACATATAATTATGAAAATTTTAATGTGCAATATTCATGTCATTTACTTTCTTATTAACTCAATATCCATTTCTCACAAACCAAATTTTTACATTTTAATAATTGATTTTAGAAGAGTAAGGCTAAAAAGAATAAGGCAAACCAAATATTCACTTGTAGGAAATAAATTAATAATGTGATTCTTTTGTTTATTTAACTTTCAGTGTATCTGAATGATTCCCCTCTCCCTGTGTGTAAAACAAGGGTTTTCTATAACGTGAGCTCTATATATCCTTTGTGTTTGGACTCTGCACAAAGGAGGTTCAGATAAACATTGAACAATGCCACAGTCAAAACCCATGTTATATATTAACATTGGTGTTTTTTCATCCTAGTTAAATAATTATGCCAGAAGAAATTGCAACTGTTTTTCACTTAGTACTTACAGTTACCTAAGAATTTTTTAGAGCCAAGTGATAAAAAGAGAGATAAAAAATCTTTATAAATCCAATCAGAAGAGAAAAATTATAAATTATTGTTAGATTTTGACCACATGTCTGAAAAGATAGATTTCTACCNCCAGAAGAAATTGCAACTGTTTTTCACTTAGTACTTACAGTTACCTAAGAATTTTTTAGAGCCAAGTGATAAAAAGAGAGATAAAAAATCTTTATAAATCCAATCAGAAGAGAAAAATTATAAATTATTGTTAGATTTTGACCACATGTCTGAAAAGACAGATTTCTACCTATTAAAAAAGTACTATTTGACTATTTTCCACTGAAGACTGTAGAAGCAGAATTATTAAAGATTCACACAGTGGTCTACAATGTTGTGCCAGGCATGCACCCAATGGGTGTTCAATAAGTACTAATTATTGCTGCTGCTTAGTACTTTATAAGGCAGCCTGGAACATTGTATAATCAATGGGAAAAGAGTACAAATTACATTAGTGTATTTTTTTTATTATCTCAGGGTAAGGATGGGCAGGAATAAATAGAGCAGATACCTACTGACCCAACATTGTTAAATGACAGTTCAGGAGAGATGAATAAAATGTCTGTCTGTTGTGCGCAACCCTTCCTGGTCCAGTTTTCTCTAAAATATCTTAATTCAGCTCCTGAGGCCATAGGCAATTTAAGCTCTTATCTGATTTTCTTTAATTATATACAGGATACTTAAAAATTAAAACAAAATAAAGGAAAGCAAAGCAGAACATTACTTTAAAAGAAAATAAAACATAGGGAAAAAAAGAAGTAGGGAAGAAAGAAAGGAAGGGAGGAAGGAAGGAAATATACAAGGGGAAAATAATGGTAGAAACATGACTTTGCAGTCTCAATGTCTTTTGGTCATGAAAGAGGGGCAATGACTCTTCCTTGCTGGGAGATTGTTTACATCCTTGGTTCCTTATATAAAAGCCAGTGATATCACCAGTCACTCTGAAAAGCAAAGCCTCCTGCAAGCATTTCCAAATATACCCAGGCAGAAGACACATCTTAGTTTGAAAACCACTGCAGGATTTTGTATTTCACGGAGCTCTTCATAAACTAAAAATATACCAGAGACATTTCGCTTCTACACCAGTGGTTCTCAGCCTTGGCTGTGCATTAGACTCCTCCAGGGAACTTTTAAATTTCCAATATCAAGGCCATGACCCAACTCAATTATGTCAGTCTATGGAGGAGGGACATACACATCAATATTTTTCAAACTTCTTTTTCAGACCAGTGATTTTAATGTTTTAAAGCATTGCATTGACCCTATCTGCTGTCCAAACCTTTAACTTGATGAATTGACTTAATAACCAAATTAAAACTGTACTTTCTACCCGAGAGTCTGGGACTAGGATTTTAAGAAGGTGACAAAAGACATTGACTATTTATTGATAGCCTACTATATATCAGAATCCTACTAACTTATATATATTGATATATATTACATGTATATGAATATATATATGATATATATACAATCTCAGTCCTCAAAGCCGCACCTGCAAAACACAAGTTACCAATTTTATTTTTTGATGAGAAAATGGGTTGTGATGATTTACTTATTGAATACCATGTGGTGAGAGATTCCATTTACAAGCATTAGGCTATCCACCCCTTTCTTTCAGAGCACTCCATAACATTAAAAAAAGAACAATTTCATAGGATAGACCCAAACAAGAGCCAAGGCCAGAGCCAGTCTGGGGAAGCTTCTCCCCTGAAGAGACCAGAAGAGGCAAGGGCTATGCCAGTTTCTTTCTAGACCAACAACTCCTACAATTAAACTTGGTTTGCACAGTCAAATTTCAAAGTTAAGGAGGTGAAATGTAACAGTTATGGGACATGAACCCTTTAGAGGCCAAGGTTAGTGGTAGGGATGGGGAGAAGAGAAGTATAACCAAAGTAGAACAATTTTAATTTTTAGCACTTTCCTTTTAGATTCAGGGTTCATAATAGGTAAAACAATAATTCAAATCCAGAGAGAATTCCTAAGTAAATAATCATGGGACTTTTAATTCTTTCATCCCAAAATGAAAGAGACACATGAATAGTGTAAATGTAATGATTACAGTGGTCAAATAGAAGATGGGTTATTTAGGGAATGTATCACCACAAAAATAAAGTTCCTGAGGAGAGTAGGTCTAAGCACTATAAATATATTTTATTTTCAGCCATTTTATTGAAGCAAGTGGGGAAATGATGTACTGAGAGGAGAAATAAACCCATGTAACATTCACCCACATAAAAGAAGGTAAAAATCTGCAGAAAACATTTCATTTTATGTTATGATTGAATATCACTCCACAATAAACACAGTGTTCTGCTTCTTGTTGATTATAACAGAAAATTAATGCCATATTTTGTTTTTGAATTAAAGATTTTTTCCAACAATATACAACAATTATGATATACCCCCGTCAACAATTGCAGCGTTTTCATACTAGAACTCATGCATTTTAAGAAGAATATGGTTAAATATTAAGGCTACTCACATTTTTCAAAGCATAATTAGGAAAATCATATTTCTTTATTTACCTCCTTTTCCTCTTTGTTTCTCTTCCTAAAAATTATTTGAGAATATTATAAACAAATTATATAGAGGAATTATGTTTTAAGTTTATTTTTGTAAATAAACATTTGTTCAGTATTTTCTTTTATCATATTATACAATTGGAGTGATTAAAAGCTTAAATTTCTAGTTACAAGCATATTTTGCTTACATAAAAATAGCTTCAGGTATTTTAAGCAATATATTTTAAATGTCTATGAAAAAGAAACTGGGAAAATAAATGACCTATAAGAACCAGATACAGAGTAGGTAATCAAACCTGTAATATTTTGTCTTGAAAAAGAATCATGGAGCTATATACTAACTACCTAACTTTTTTTTTCCCTACTCCCAAAGAGAATATGACTTTCCCCTGCAAAGCATTCAAATTGTAGCTTGTATCCAGTGCTCTCAGACTCTCAAATTGTTTAAGACTTTAAAATTTAATCAAGGGATTTCTTAATGGAAGCTAGGAAGAGCAATATCAGAAATACATTTGACAACACAGTAACAAATTTCTACTTAATTATTTACAATAGCCATATATGGCTACAGAGAGACAGAGAAGTAGTCAGAATCATGTACATCAAACTCAGCTGTCTGAAAAAACAAGGGCATCAATATGTCCTCACACCATGCAGTTTTCAAGATTGCATCTTGTAGATCTTGATGAAATTACAAGACTACGATTTGAAGCTTCTTGCTGATAATTTATTGCCACAGGTCACTCTGAATTGAATGCTTTCAGGGTACAGACATATTTGCATGCATCTTATTTTGTCTAAAAAGCATGTTTATCATCATTGCTAAAAGCCACTACTTTTCAGCTTCCATTTTCCCCATTTCTCTCTTTTTCTCTGTCTTTTTGTTTCTCTGCCTTTCTGTATCATTATTTCTATCTAGCCCTTTTTCTACAATAAAACAGAAAAGTTTTCCACTGAGCCCAACATTATAACAAGCATCCACATGAAATGATAGGCTAAAGAAATTTAACCTACTAATTTAGGCCAAAGTTTTGTTGTTGTTGTTTTTTTCTTTTTTTCCATTTACTGAGCTAGACTTACAAATCAAATATTTCATGAATTTTATTCATAGGGAAACCCCTTAGTTTTCATACTTTAGATTATGCATTTGTTAACATTTTCCCACAAGTAATTGCCCTGGTTTTCTGTTACTAAGACAGAGCTGCTGCTGCTGCTGCTAAGTCACTTCAGTCGTGTCTGACTCTGTGTGACCCCATGGACTGCAGCCTACCAGACTCCTCCATCCATGGGATTTGCCAGGCAAGAGTACTGGAGTACTTGCCTTCTCCTACTAATACAGAGATACAATTTCAAACCAGTACTTACTTTCCTTGAATTTTACTATGTAGTACATTTATTATCCTTGACATTCTTAAGTTAGAAGTTATATATTTTTTAACTTTAAATTTCTGTTATTGTATTTTATTGAAGTATAGTTGATTCACAATGTTGTGTTAGTTTCAAATGTGAATCACTTCAGCAAAGTGATGCAGTTATATATTTAACTGTGCTATATACTTGTTGATTATCTATTTTATATATAGTAGTATGTATCTGTTAATCCCAAACTCATAATTTATTTCTCCCTTTTCTTTCCTATTTGGTAACCATAAGTTTGTTTCCTATTTCTGTGGGTCTACTTCCTGCTTTGTGGATAAGTTCATTTGCATCTTTTTTTTTTCAGATTCCACATATAAACAATATTATATGATATTTGTCTTTGCCTGGTTTACTTCACTTATTATTATAATCTCTAGGTTATTAGAGAACATAGATTCACTCATGTTGCTCCAAATGGCATTACTTTATTATTTTTTTATGGCTGAGTGATATTCAATTGTATATATGTGCCACATCTTTATTACCCCTTCATATGCTTTTTGTTTTTTAAGTTATTGTATACTGGAGTATAATTGATTAGCAATGTTGTGTTAGTTCTAAGTGTACAGAAAAGTGATCCAGTTATACATACACATGTATCCATTATTTTCTAGATTCTTTTCTCATATAGGTCACCACAGAGCAGTGAGCAGAATTTCCTGTACTATATACTGCTGCTGCTGTGGCTGCTAAGTCACTTCAGTCGTGTCCGACTTTGTGCGACCCCATAGACAGCAGCCCACCAGGCTCCTCCGTCCCTGGGATTCTCCAGGCAAGAACACTGGAGTGGGTTGCCATTTCCTTCTCCAATGCATGAAAGTGAAAAGTGAAAGTGAAGTCGCTCAGTCATGTCCGACTCTTAGCGACCCCATGTACCGTAGCCTACCATGCTCCTCCGTCTGTGGGATTTTCCAGGCAAGAGTACTGGAGTGGGTTGCCATTGCCTTCTCCCGGTACCATATACTAGGTTCTTACATATAATGCCATGTATATGTTAATCCCAATCTACCAATTTATTCCTCTCCCTTCACCACCAGTAAGCATGTTTGTTTTCTACATTTGTGACTGTACTTTGATTTTGTAAATAAGTTCATTTATGCCATTTTATAAGATTTCATATATTAACAATATCATATGATATTTGTCTCTCTCTGTCTGCCATACTTCACTCATTATGACAATCTCTAGGTCTATGTATGTTGCTGAAACTGTCATTATTTTGTTTGGTTTTATGGTTAAATAACATTCCACTGTATATATGTACCGCATTTTCTTTATCCATTTGTCTATTGATGGATATTTAGTTTGTACCCATGTCTTGGCTATTTTAAACAGCACTGAAGTGAACATTGAGGTGCATGTACCTTTTTGAATCACAGTTTGCTCTGAATATATGTCCAGTAGTGGGATTAATGGCACCCCACTCCAGCACTTTTGCCTGGAAAAGCCCATGGACGGAGGAGCCTGGAAGGTTGCAGTCCATGGGGTCGCTAAGAGTCGGACATGACTGAGCGACTTCACTTTCACTTTTCACTTTTATGCATTGGAGAAGGAAATGGCAACCCACTCCAGCACTCTTGCCTGGAGAATCCCAGGGACGGCAGCGCCTGGTGAGCTGCCGTCTATGGGTCGCACAGAGTTGGACACAACTGAAGCGACTTAGCAGCCGTGGGATTGTGGGATCATACCGTAACTCTGTTTTTACTTTACTTTCTAAAGGACTTTCCATTCTGTTCTTCATGGTGGCTGTTCCAATTTACATCTCCACCAACAGTTTTGCAGAATTCCCATTTCTCCACATCCTCTCCAACATTTATCACTTGTAGACATTTTGATGATGGACATCTGACTGATGTGAGGTGATATCACATTGTAGTTTTTATTTGCATTTCTCTAATAATTAGTGATGCTAAGCTGAAACTCCAATACTTTGCCACCTGATGTGAAGAACTGACTCAATGGAAAAGACCCTGATGCTGGGTAAGACTGAAGGCAGGAGGAGAAGAGGACGACAGAGGATGAGATGGTTGGATGGCATCACCAACTTCATGGGCATGAGTTTGAGCAAGCTCCAGGAGTTGGTGATGGACAGGGAAGTGTGGCATGCTGCAGTCCATGGGGTCTCAAAGAGTTGGACATGACTGAGCAATTGAACTGAACTGAGTCTCTTTCATATGGTTTTCTGGCAATTTTTCACTTGGATTGTTGCTTGTTTTTTGGATATTGAGTTGCATGATTTGTTTAAATTAAATTAAACATTTCATGAAAATAAATCTATAATGCTCTGAAGTATGCTGTTTCTTGAAGAGGAAGTATCAGCTTATTTTTTCACAATGGAAAGACTCAAAGATTGAATAAATGTTATATGCATTTATGAGTTGTAGAGTTTATTTTTAGGAATGATATTTTCTGAACACACAAGTTCCTAGAATTTATATAAAGCTGCCTGTATATAATCCCTGAAATAATCCCATATATATAAAAATTTGCCTTATTTTCAACACATGTAAGGGATAAAATGTGAAAATTAATCTAATGATATATAAAATGTCCCTGGAGAAGGGAAAGGCCGCCCACTCCCGTATTCTGGCCTAGAGAATTTCAAGGACTGTATAGTCTATGAGTCACAGAGAGTTGGACATGACTGAGCGACTTTCACTTTCACAATTAGATTGCTAACATGCAACAGAAAATATATAATTAAAAATACTATTTTTATAATTTCTGAAAGTTATAAGATCATTGAGTCAGATTTGGAAAAAAAATATGTCTTATAATATGCCTTCCAATAGCAAATCCCTTTTATGACATTCTGAGCAAGGATCCAGTCATTTAGAGACTAAATATGAAAATATAACAAATCCAGAGTGAAGTCTCTTGTTGCACATTATATATCACTGAATTATTTACAATAGTTAAGAACTTTTATGTGTCTTCGACTAAAGCAAAATTAGTAGATTTCCTTGGAAACTATCTCTTTTTTAGGATACACATGTGTCTGAACTACTGATCTCACATATCCCATAACTAAGATCAATATATTTTGGCATTTAACTTCATCCATTATAAACTTTTATGCTACATTCAGCATCCTTTTTACAAATAATAGGTACATACTAGTCATTTTTTAAAATATAAGTTAATTCTAAATTGCCAGAATTTTTCACAATGTTGCTTTTCTCTTCACCATACTAGCCATCTCAGAAAATTCAACTTTTTGTTATTAAAGATTTATGACAATAGTAAATTTGAAGGACAACTGGTATAGAATAACTGAGAAACTCTCACACTTAGCATATATTTTTCTCTAGTTTCACTAGAATTCCTCAGCCATTCTATTATGGGAGGAACCAACAGGAGGTTTCATAATGATGAGTGGAAATGAGAGACATGAAAGCATGGACTTACCAAGAAATGATAGTAAAAGGAGCATAATTTTATATTTCAATAACTATGGAATATTGAGTTATTATCCTCTTTACAAATTAACACATTATTATGCTACCACACTTTCACAGATGCTGGCAGAAGATATGGGTCTCTTGGGTGAGAGACAAAGGATATAATTTCTTTGTTCCAAACCACACAAAAGACAATGGATCAGTCTCCTCAGCCTCCAGTTTCTACAGAATTGAAGCAAAGCTGGGCTCAGGTGGATGTTGCACACAATGGATTAGTGTCACGGCTGAGAGTGCTGAGCTTAGAAAACCACAACTTAAAAAAAGAAATGACTGCAAATCTGTCTTCACTTTTCCAGGAAGGAGACATTATCTCTTTTAAGCTGGTCTGTAAACAAACCTTTTTCCAACTGTGAAGGAGGACACCATTTTCTATCTTCCAAGGCTATTTGCTATACAAACATTCTTGGAATTCAGTCCAGGACCAAAGTTGATACATGTGCAGATATGTAATAGGGAACTCTCTCCCTATTAAAGCCCCACATGTCACTTCACTGTGACTGGAGGATTTTAGAAATAGTACAAGCTAGAAATGACAAAACTATTACTATGATCCAAAGAAAATTAAGCACTTTATATGTATTTGTCACCAAGAACTGTGAAAGCGTTCCACTGTATTTATAATGAGCAATCATTTTCCCTAGATTAATGCTCTTGGAACAATAACACAATCAGCATAACTGTTAGACAAATATTCTAAGTGAAACATTAATCCATTTTGCATGAAAGTCAGCCTTGTTATAATTAAATTTGTCCTAACAGCTTTAGAAGCTTGTAGATCATTTTAGTCTTCAAATATCTCCTTTTTATTTTTCTCTTACTCATGCTCGCTTTGACTGTAATGATTTTCTTGTCACCATCAAATCCATCTAAAGATCCCCAGCCTTTCCCTGGATCTCAGGAATAGACAGAATAACCTGAATCTTCACGTCTTCAGATCTTTGTACCCTTTCTCATATTCTATGGCACTCAAGTGGGAACAATGGTTTTCACATCCATGCAAGTTAAACTGTTCAGTAATATACATATTTCTGTTGCTTTGATTTGTCAACATCATTCTGAAATTTTAAGGAAAAATCACTTTCATTTAGTTATTTGCAGTCTGTGTGATCAGGGTTTATTTTAAAAGTATGTATAGGCATCACAAAGAAGCAGAAATCATAATCCACATGGTGGAAAAAAAATATTTGTTTCACATCTAATTAAGAAAAAATTAGTTAACACAAAAATTAAAATATACTAAATATTTTTAGCTACAAACTAATAAGAAAATGGATAAAAGTTATAAACAAATATATCAAAAGATAACACAAATGGACAATAAATATATGCAAAAATACTAAGCCTTAGGTATCAGAAAATTTATAATTAAAACTACACTGAAACAGTGTTCTGTACTACTAATTTGGCAAGAGTTCCAATTTGTCAGACTATAAAAGGCTGGCTCATTTATGGTACTCAGGATCTCTCATATAATGCTTGTGGGTTAAAACTGATATAATTACTCTGGAAAATAATTAGTGACATCTTGTAAACAAGTAAATGCTTGTGCATCTGGTCCAGGAAACAAGGAAAAAACACCAGAGAAGCATTGTTTTTAATGTAATACTAATGAAAACCATTAATGTCTATTGAAAGAATGGTTAAATAATTTTACAAAAACAGAGACTAAAAAATAAACCAATTTGGAAACTGTGTGTGTGTATGTGTGATATGTGTGTGTGTGTTCTCCCTCTCAGAAAGAAAAGGCTGAAAGATAGATTGGTTAAAAAATATATATGTATCTAATATTTTTACTGTACCAATTATTTCAAAATAAAAGGTGGGAGTAAAAGTCAATCTATATAAACCTGTCTTTTTTAAAAAAAGGATATACCTGAACATACTCACATGACACATGTGCACAAGACAGAGAGANAGATTGGTTAAAAAATATATATGTATCTAATATTTTTACTGTACCAATTATTTCAAAATAAAAGGTGGGAGTAAAAGTCAATCTATATAAACCTGTCTTTTTTTAAAAAAGGATATACCTGAACATACTCACATGACACATGTGCACAAGACAGAGAGAAAGGGTAAGTGGAGAGATTTGGGTTTGGTTTGAGTTGGGATTGGTTACAAGGGCAGGTGCATTCCATTTGCTGATGTCATACAACAAATGTTATTTTTAGGCAAATTTTCCGTATTTAACCTCATCTTTATTGCAACAGCCTATGAGGTTTTTTAGACTGATTGTTCTTGTCTTTTAAACCTTAATCCCCAATTCTCTTAAGATGCATTTTCCTTCATCTTTATGAAAATTTTTTTTTTAATTTTATTTTTTATTTATTTATTTTTTTAGAGCTTCCATTTTACTTTATTTTACTTTACAGTACTCTATTGGTTTTGGCATACATTGACATGAATCTGCCATGGGTGTACACGAACTCCCAAACATGAACCCCCCCTCCCACCTCCCACCCCACATCATCCCTCCAGAATTAAAATTTAGACTATTGACCCTCTTTAGTCTTGCTGGAATTCTAGGAAAAATGAAACATAACATGAGCTTTGGCTTCTAAACTTGAATAATAATTTTTTAGATACTGACTCTATTGACCTCATTTGAAGCAACTGACAAACTGGAAAACTTGCTAGGACTCCTTCTCCAGTGAATTTTATTTGCATCATTGTATATTAACTCACCAAAAATGACTTACTGTTTTGGGTTCATCACATCTTTTCCTTTAAAACTGGAATATATTCTTGTAATATTCATTTTTCCCCAAGATGACTCCATGCTTCCTTAGTTTTTAATAATGAACAGAAAATGAGTTAGAGACTGTAAATTTCAGAATGCCATGGGATAAAAAGAAGAGTACTTAAACTGTTCCTCCTTTTCTTTAAAAAATGGAACTGAGTTTAGACAAAATTTTATTTTTTAATTAAACTTGATGGTGACACTAGTGGTAAAGAATCTGCCTGCTAATGCAGGAGACACAGCAAGAAACAGTTTTGATCCCTGGGTGAGGACGATACCCTGGAGTAGGAAACAGCACCATGCTCTAGTATACTTGCCTGGAAAATTCCATGGGCAGAGGAACCTGGTGGGCTACAGCCCATGGGATCTCAAAAAGTCAGACACAATGAGTGACTGAGCACACACATACATAGTGTTAATACTATTGTACATTTGTTTTATAGACTAATCAATTATTAATCACTGAATTTGAAAACAGCTTTTGCAAACTACATTAATATTTTATGATACTTTGCTGGCTTTCATGGTATCTAAATATGTGCTACACCTTCTGTGAGATCCACTGATGATTAAAAAAAAATTAAAAGGCACTTCATGCTTATACAGTTATCATGACATTAGAGAATTTTCAAGACTTTATGTTACTGAAGATTTCTAAATTGTGGATTGCAATACACTGTTAAAGAAAACTGTACTGTTAAACCACAGAGAAAATGTAAATCTTAATTTATTTCTGCAAAAATGACAGTCTCATAATAAATAATGAATATATATAGACTTTTTCTCTGTATCATTCCAATTTTAGTATATGAGTTGGACTTGAAGAAGGCTGAGCGCCAAAGAATTGATGCTTTTGAACTGTGGTGTTGGAGAAGACTCTTGAGAGTCCCTTGGACTGCAAGGAGATCCAACCAGTCCATTCTGAAGGAGATCAACCCTGGGATTTCTTTGGAAGGAATGATGCTAAAGCTGAAACTCCAGTATTTTGACCACCTCATGTGAAGAGTTGACTCACCAGAAAAGACTCTGATGCTGGGAGGGATTGGGGGCAGGAGGAGAAGGGGATGACCGAGGATGAGAAGGCTGGATGGCATCACGGACTCGATGGACGTGAGTATGAGTGAACTCTGGGAGATGGTGATGAACAGGGAGGCCTGGCGTGCTGCGATTCATGGGGTCGCAAAGAGTCGGACATGACTGAGCGACTGAACTGAACTGATAGACTTTTTATTCTGTTTTACACCTTTATCTCCAGATCTTAAAATAAAATGCAAAACCTAGTTGATATTTATGAGAGTATACTTTATATTTTAAACTATTTTATACCAGGTATTTGTAATTATACCTTAAATTTTAAGCAAAAATTATACTTGAGATGCTAGATGCTGTTACATACATTTGCCAAAAGTATATAAAAAGAAATTAAACAAAATGAAGTTTTATTCTTTCTGATAGTAAAATTTATAACATTTATATCTACCTGATAAAATATATATGTATAGATTTATCAACTGTTAAGTAGTAAAACTGCATTTGTCTTATGCTTTTTCTCAAAATTATGAAAACAAAGGGCATGAGTCGAATGTTAAAAAAATTCTCTAACATTTTTTCCCATTTTATTGAAGAAATAATTAATTTTTTCCAGCACACTATGCAGCATTTGTGCCACAAAGAAAATATAGACTATTTTTATATACTCAAAATAATTGTACATATGTGAATAAATATCTGCTTGTTTCATATGTGTACTCATAAAAATGCATGAATATACAGATATGTATGTGTGTGCATATATTTCGGTTCAGTACAGTCGCTCAGTCGGGTCTGACTCTTTCCAACCGCGTTGACTGCAGTACGCCCCACTTCCCTGTTCATCACCAACTCCCAGAGCTGACTCAAACTCATGTCCACTGAGTCGGTGATGCCATCCAACAAGCTCAGCCTCTGTCGTCCCCTTCTTCTCCCACCTTCAATCTTCCCCAGCATCAGGGTCTTTTCAAGTGAGTCAGTTTTCACATTATGTGGCCAAAGTATTGAAGTTTCAACATCAGCATCAGTCCTTCCAGTGAATATTCAGGACTGATTTCCTTTAGGATGGACTGGTTGGATATCTTTGCAGCTCAAGGGACTCTCAAGAGTCTTCTCCAACACCACAGTTCAAAAGCCACAGTTCTTCGGCTCTCTTCTTTGTAGTCTAACTCTCACATCCATACATAAATACTGGAAAAACCATAATCTTGACTAGACGGACCTTTGTTGGCAAA
>SJYX01001388.1:99580-109974 GCA_006410675.1 Oreotragus oreotragus
GATTTCTTTGGAAGGAATGATGCTAAAGCTGAAACTCCAGTATTTTGACCACCTCATGTGAAGAGTTGACTCACCAGAAAAGACTCTGATGCTGGGAGGGATTGGGGGCAGGAGGAGAAGGGGATGACCGAGGATGAGAAGGCTGGATGGCATCACGGACTCGATGGACGTGAGTATGAGTGAACTCTGGGAGATGGTGATGAACAGGGAGGCCTGGCGTGCTGCGATTCATGGGGTCGCAAAGAGTCGGACATGACTGAGCGACTGAACTGAACTGATAGACTTTTTATTCTGTTTTACACCTTTATCTCCAGATCTTAAAATAAAATGCAAAACCTAGTTGATATTTATGAGAGTATACTTTATATTTTAAACTATTTTATACCAGGTATTTGTAATTATACCTTAAATTTTAAGCAAAAATTATACTTGAGATGCTAGATGCTGTTACATACATTTGCCAAAAGTATATAAAAAGAAATTAAACAAAATGAAGTTTTATTCTTTCTGATAGTAAAATTTATAACATTTATATCTACCTGATAAAATATATATGTATAGATTTATCAACTGTTAAGTAGTAAAACTGCATTTGTCTTATGCTTTTTCTCAAAATTATGAAAACAAAGGGCATGAGTCGAATGTTAAAAAAATTCTCTAACATTTTTTCCCATTTTATTGAAGAAATAATTAATTTTTTCCAGCACACTATGCAGCATTTGTGCCACAAAGAAAATATAGACTATTTTTATATACTCAAAATAATTGTACATATGTGAATAAATATCTGCTTGTTTCATATGTGTACTCATAAAAATGCATGAATATACAGATATGTATGTGTGTGCATATATTTCGGTTCAGTACAGTCGCTCAGTCGGGTCTGACTCTTTCCAACCGCGTTGACTGCACTACGCCCCACTTCCCTGTTCATCACCAACTCCCGGAGCTGACTCAAACTCATGTCCACTGAGTCGGTGATGCCATCCAACAAGCTCAGCCTCTGTCGTCCCCTTCTTCTTCCACCTTCAATCTTCCCCAGCATCAGGGTCTTTTCAAGTGAGTCAGTTTTCACATTATGTGGCCAAAGTATTGAAGTTTCAACATCAGCATCAGTCCTTCCAGTGAATATTCAGGACTGATTTCCTTTAGGATGGACTGGTTGGATATCTTTGCAGCTCAAGGGACCCTCAAGAGTCTTCTCCAACACCACAGTTCAAAAGCCACAGTTCTTCGGCTCTCTTCTTTGTAGTCTAACTCTCACATCCATACATAAATACTGGAAAAACCATAGTCTTGACTAGACGGACCTTTGTTGGCAAAGTAATATCTATCCTTTTTAATATGCCATCTAGGTTGGTCATAGCATTTCTTCCATGAGCAAGTGTCTTAATTTCATGGCTGCAGTCACCATTTGCAGTGATTTTGAAGCCCCCAAAATAAAGTCTTTCACTGTTTCCATTATTTCACCATCTATTTGCCTTGAAGTGATTAGACCAGATGCCATAATCTTAGTTTTTTGAATATTGAGTTTTAAGCCAACTTTTTCACTCTCCTCTTTCACTTTCATCAAGAGACTCTAGTTTTTCTTCGTTTTCTGCTGTAAAGGTGATGTCAGCTATGTATCTGAGATTATTGATATTACTCCTGGCAATCTTGATTTCAGCTCGTGCTTCATCCAGCCTGGCATTTCCCATGATGCACTCTGCATATAAGTTAAATAAGTATGGTGACAATATACAGCCTTGATGTACTTCTTTCCCGATTTGGAGCTAGTCTGCTGTTCCATGTCCAGTTCTAACTTTTGCTTCTTGACATGAATACAGATTTCTCTGGAGGTAGGTCAGGTGTTCTGGTATTCCAATCTCTTTAAGAATTTTCCACAGTTTGTTATAATCTACAGGGTCAAAGGCTTTGGTGTGTCAATAAAGCAGAAGTAAACGTTTTTCTTGAACTCCCTTGCTTTTTCAATGATCCAGAAGATGTTGGTAATTTGATCTCTCGTTCCTCTGCCTTTTAAAATACAGCTTGAACACCTGGAAGCTCATGACTGAAGTACTGTTGAAGGCTGGTTTGGAGAATTTTGAGCATTACTTTGCTAGCATGTGAGATGAGTGCAATTGTGTGGTAGTTTGAACATTTTTTGATATTACCTTTCTTTGAGATTGGAATGAAAACTGAACTCTTCCAGTCTTGTGGCCACTGCTGAGTTTCTCAAATTTGCTGGCATATTTGGTGCAACACTTCCACAGCATCATCTTCTAGGATTTGAAATAGCTCAACTGGAATTCCATCCCTTCCACTAGCTCTGTTCATAGTGATGCTTCCTAAGGCCCACTTGACTTCACATTCCAGGATGTCTGGCTCTAGGTGAGTGATCACACCATCGTGGTTATCTGGGTCATTATGATCTTTTTTGTATAGTTCATTTGTGTATTCTTGCCACCTCTTAATATCTTGTGCTTCTGTTAGGTCCATACAATTTCTGTCCTTTATTTTGCCCATCTTTGCATGAAATATTCCCTTGGTATCTCTAATTTTGTTGAAAAGATCTCTAATCATTCCCATTCTATTGCTTTCCTCTATTTCTTTGCATTGATCACTGAAGACCTTTGGCTGCAAAGAATATAATCAATCGGATTTCGGTATTGACCATCTGGTGATGTCCTTGTATAGAGTCTTCTCTTGTGCTGTTGGAAGAGGGTGTTTGCTGTGACCAATGTGCTCTCTTGGCAAAACTCTGTTAGCCTATGAATGCTTCATTTTGTACTCCAAGGCCAAATTTGCCTGTTACTCCAGGTATCTCTTGACTTCCTACTTTTGCATTCCAGTCCATTTTTGGGGGGTGTTAGCTCTATAAGGTCTTGTAGGTCTTCACAGAACCGTTCAACTTCAGCTTATTCAGCATTACTGGTCGGGGCATAGATTTGGATTACTGTTATATTGAATGGTTTGCTTGGAAATGAACAGAGATCATTCTGTCATTTTTGAGATGGCATTCAAGTACTGCATTTCAAAAACTCCTTTGTTACTATAATGTCTACTCCATTTCTTCTCAGGGATTCCTGCCCACAGTAGTAGATATAGTGGTCATCTGAGTTAAATTCACCCATTCCAGTCCATTCTAGTTCATTGATTCCTAAAATGTCGATATTCACTCTTGCCATCTCCTGTTTGGCCACTCCCAATTTACCTTGATTCATGGACCTAACATTCCAGGTTTCTCTGCAACATTGCTCTTTACAGCATCAGATTTTACTTCCATCACTGGTCACACCCACAGCTGGGTGTTGCTTTTCTTTGGCTCCATCTCTTTTTTCTTTCTGGAGTTATTTCTCCACTGATTGGGCACCTACCAACCTGGGGAGTTCATCTTTTAGGGTCCTATCTTTTTGCCTTTTCATACTGTTCATGGGGTTCTCAAGGAAAGAATACTGAAGTGGCTTGCCAGTCCCTTCTCCAGTGGATCACATTTTGTCAGAACTCTCCACCACAACTTGTCCATCTTGGTGGCCCTACACAGCATGGCTCATAGTTTCACTGAGTTAGACAAGGTGGTGGTCCATTTGATCAGTTTGGTTAGTTTTCTGTGATTGTGATTTTCATTCTTTCTGCTCTCTGATGGATATGGATAAGAGGCTTTGGAAGCTTCATGATAAGAAAGACTGACTGAGGGGGAAACTTGCTCTTGTTATGATGGGTGAGGCCATGCTCAGAAAATTTTAATCCAATTTTCTGTTGATGGGTCTGGCTATATTCCCTCCCTCTTGTCTGACCTGAAGCCAAACTACGATGGAGATAAAGAAGATAATTTGGACCTCCTTCAAAAATCCCATGCACCCACTGTTGTACCCAGTGCCCTCAACCCTTACAGTAGGCCACCATCGATCCATGCCTCTGCAGGAGACTCCTGGACACTCATGGGCAAGTCTGGGTCAGTCACTTGTGGGGTCCCTGCTCCTTTCTCCTGGGTTCTGGTGCACACAAGTTCTGTTTGAACCCTCTGAGCATCTCTGGTAGGTAAGGGGTTTGATTCTAAATGTGATTTTAGCTGTCCTAGCATCTTGCTGGGGCTTCTCCTTTCCCCTTGTATATAGGATATCTTTTTTTGTTGGGATACATTTTCTAGTCGATGTTCATCAGCGAGTTGTAGTTTCAGAGTTCTTGCAGAAGAAGACTAGCACATCCCCTTCTCCGCCATCTTAAGCCAAAAAGCATATGTTTATGTATGTGAATAGATAAATTATAGATGGGTATATACATAGATAGAAACATATAAGGCAAGGTGTGCTGATAATTAAAATAATCTTAAGCAGAAATTCCCAAAATAAATTATTGTTGCATAAAAACATGAAAGTTCTTATAGNATGTTTATGTATGTGAATAGATAAATTATAGATGGGTATATACATAGATAGAAACATATAAGACAAGGTGTGCTGATAATTAAAATAATCTTAAGCAGAAATTCCCAAAATAAATTATTGTTGCATAAAAACATGAAAGTTCTTATAGTTAGTTAAGCTTAGCCACATATTTTTTAATCCCTGCAAGAATTCTTTAAAAATGACTATAAGTATGAAAATGTCTTCCCATAACATGATGATGAAACAAATACAGGAAATAAAATTTGAAGATATTGGATTTATTTTTATTTTCCTCTGTAAGGTCAAACACAATTACCAGCGCAAATATTTCACTCTTTCTATCACCAAAAATTATTTTTAAAATGTAAAAATGGCTCTTTGTAGCCCTGCAATAGGATGGAATCAGTCTCAAAGTTTCTCAGTGAATACACTGAGCTCCCTAGTCACTCATCCTGCCAGTACTAACAACTAACTCTTGCTTGGTTTAGACAAGATGGTTCTAAGGTTTACTGTATCTTTACGTTTCTATGGCTCTCTAGTGTAGTCAGCTTAATCATTGTTTTCTACCAAGTTACCATTCAGATACTTGCTAGTTCTTACATTACCTATTATCTTTTATCCATTATCACTTACTTTCATCCTGAAGGGCTATATTTGTTCAAATTGAACTGGGGCTGCTTTTATATGTCAACTAAGGTCATTGTAATATAGAAATTGTAAAACCGTGAAAAGAATGCCTCTTCTTCACTCCCAGGATTACTACAAACATTCAACCCCCACTTTTTGTCTCCTGAAATATTAAACGGCCTCTGCTTCCAATTTCATCATATTGCCACTTAATTGACTTTTTTTCCAAAACAGGAGTCTGATCATATTTGTCTTCTTAAAATCCTGCAATGATTCTATTGCTTGCAAACTAATATCCACATATTTCAACATGATTTAAAACACTTCATTGATTAGGTACAAACCTTCCTTTCCAATTATTTCCCAATCATCTCTCTACTTCTGAGGTACATTATTCCTCTCTGCATTTGTTCATGCTGTTCCCTCTGAATAAAACATCCAAATATTTGTTCCTCTTGTTTCTCTTTCAAACTTTAGCTCAAGCATTACTTCTACAAAAATCTTTCTAATCCTCTTGAGAAGAGGAATACATATCCTCCTTTTTGTTTTCCTCCAAAACCTCTAAATTACATTCACTCAGCTACCACTATGCTGTGTCTATTTCTTCATGTGCAAAACTTCAATATTAGTGTTTGTTAAATTACATATCTCTTTTAGTAGATTCAAAGTCCCTTTAGGGAAAGGTTTTCTTCATATAGTATGACTAGACTTAGTATAGGGCTGGAACATACTGTTACCATCTGAGCCATGTTTTCAGTTGATATATATTGAAAAATAGAATGAAGTGAAGCATCCTCACCAAAATAATAACAACATGAGATTAATAAAATATATGAATTATACAAAGGAATTTTTGGCATTTATATTAATCTATATGCTGCTGTTGCTGCTAAGTCGCTTCAGTCGTATCTGACTCTGCACGACCCCATAGGCAGCAGCCCACCAGACTCCCCCGTCCCTGGGATTCTCCAGGCAAGAACACTGGAGTGGGTTGCTATTTCCTTCTCCAACTCATCTATATATATATTTGTATATTTACATAAAAATTTACACAGTACAGTAAGTAATAACAAAAAATTTTTTGAAGTATTTATTATAAATACAGATTTCTGGATTTTAAAAACCAGAAATTTTGATTTCTTAGATCTCTAGGACACAAAAATCTGTACTTTGGCTAACTCCCAAATTGATTCATCTTCATACTAAGGTAAGAGGATAAATTCTTATAAAGTATTGCAAGAAAAATGAGATAAGCTTTAACTGAGTGATGGACAAAACATCTTTGTTTTCATAATGAGCAGAGTTGAATTATGGAATTCTAAAGCTCTGAATCTTGACTATCAACAAGTTTCCTCATATGTCAGTTCAGCTATCTCCAGATAGTTCATGATGGCATCTTCTACCAACAAGGTTGCTTAATAGTCTTAGAGGTCAGAGTCATTTGATGGTTTAAGCACTAAATGCCCCTTTTCTCAACTAAATCTCTGTTAGCAGAATTTATTGAGGAACAGCAAAAGTTTACATAATATACAGATTTTCTATTATATTACTTATACTTTTCTATATATAAATACATATATACACACACATTTTTACTAATATAATTTTCAGTAATCAGAATATAAGTGATGAAGGTAAAATCTATCTGAAACTTAAAATACAGTATATTTCAGTATATTTCTTNGCAGAATTTATTGAGGAACAGCAAAAGTTTACATAATATACAGATTTTCTATTATATTACTTATACTTTTCTATATATAAATACATATATACACACACATTTTTACTAATATAATTTTCAGTAATCAGAATATAAGTGATGAAGGTAAAATCTATCTGAAACTTAAAATACAGTATATTTCAGTATATTTCTTCAAATGTACTCATTAAAATCTGAATGCATCATCCATGCACCTAAATGCAATTATCATAGTTCAAATAGAATAAGATAATATTATTGCTTCACTTTAGTCTTTTCTTCTCAGGAACATATATAACTTGCAAAATGCTTTATATTTCACATATATAACTTGCAAAATGCTTTATATTTCACATATATAACTTGCAAAATGCTTTATATTTCTGTGTGGACACACACACACATTCAGTTTCTTGTCTTAAGGACCATATGGTTTCTTTTAAAATCTTTTGTCTTCCAGATTATATAGACATTTACTATTGATTTGGCTTATCTAACTCATTTTCAGAAATGAAATGAGTTTTCTGATTAACTTGACTCATTCTTAAATGTGTAGATTAAATGCCCCTTAATGTGGCTGTTCACATCTGGTATTCCAGATGTTTGCCATAATAATCATATAAAACCAACACAGAATTTCCAAGGCCATGAAAAACACTGAAGAATGAATAAAGGCAGAATTGTGTCTCTTCCTACATATGACTCCCTAGAAATTGGGTATTCTGTACTGCACTACCCAAATCAATTCATCAAAACCTTAAAACCTAAATAGTTCTAATCCAGCCTTAAATGAACTGGAGCTCTAAATAGCTTAAAATGAATTTCCCATTCAAAGATTCTCCTGAGTATAGAAGTCTTTCCAGACAAATACCCTTGAATGTTTCCTTTAACACGATGATTTTTCTTCTCTTTTAACTCAAGACTGAGGTTTGATGGGATAGGGTGCAGTCTGGGCTAGACAGCCAGAACGAGGAGACTGTACAGTCACCTAGAAGCTGTGCAAGGGAAGGTCCAAATTGCAGATACTATGAGAGGGATAGTAACATGCATGTGTCATTTCAGAAGTGGTTGCCATCAGACAGCAAGTTGGGACACTAGTGCAGTGGAGCAATGTGAATGTTTCTGGGAGTGTGGCAGTTAGATACTTTAGAATGTGAATGTGATGGAAGAGTTTATACTGCTTCCTTGTATTGATGTTACAGAAAAAGAAGCTGAGACAGAATTTTCTTTTAACTTACCTGAATCAGTAACTGAGATTTCCCAATACGAATGACAGCAAGAATTTCTGAGTTCACAGCTGTATACTAGACTATTTCATTTAAAACCACCATGTAATCTTATATTTACTCTCCATTCAATACTTTTTTTTGCACAAAGTAGAGAGTATACATACAGGTTGAAAATTTTGAATTTAAGTATATTTTGACATACTTAAATGATGGTTATAAATAATTAAGATAAAATGAATAGTGAATATTGCAGACTTCATGTATGATTAGAACAGATTAAAGAGGAAAAGTACAGAATGAGGGCCACACATACACCCTAATGAAAATATCAATGGAAATAACTATCTCAATATAAACATGATATCATCTGAAGATGTAAATTCTAATATAATTACTAATCAATGAAAAGAAGTATGTTTTTTTGTTTGTTTGTTTTGACCAAGAGGAGAAATATTCCACCATGTCCTACGTATTTAGTGTTCAATTCTGGGGAATACCTGTGTTACAGAGAACGTTGGTAAACAATTATGTCCTGAGAAAGCAATCAATTTAATTCAGTTTAACATTTACCAGCATGCTGGTAATTTGCCAAATCCTTCTAGATTTTATAGACTATTTCATTCAGTTCAGTTCAGTCATTCAGTTGTGTCCGACTCTTTGAGACCCCATGGACTTCAGCACTGCCAGGCTTCCCTGTCTATCATCAACTCCCAGAGCTTACTCAAACTCATGTCCGTTGAGTCAGTGATGCCATCAAGCCATCTCATCCTCTGTCATCCCCTTCTCCTCCCTCCCTCAATCTTTCCCAGAATAAGGGTCTTTTCAAATGAGTCAGTTCTTTGTATCAGGTGGCCAAAGTCTTGGAGCTTCAGCTTCAGAATGACTCCTTCCAATGAATATTCAGGACTGATTTCCTTTAGGATGGGCTGGTTGGATCTCCTTGCAGTCCAAGGGACTCTCAAGAGTCTTCTCCAACACCACAGTTCAAAAGCATCAATTCTTCTGCGTTCAGCTAAGAAAGCCCAACTCTCACATCCATACATGACTACTGGAAAAAATATAGCATTGACTAGATGGACCTTTGTTGGCAAAGTAATGTCTCTGCTTTTGAATATGCTATCTAGGTGGGATATAACTTTCCTTCCAAGGAGTAAGCATCTTTTAATTTCATGGCTGCAATCTCCATCTGCAGGGATTTGGGGCCCCCCTAAAATAAACTCCCTCACTGTTTCCATTATTTCCCCATCTTTCTGCCATGAAATAATGGGATCAAATGCTATGATCTTAGTTTTCTGAATGTTGAGTTTTAAGCCAACTTTTTCACTCCCCTCTTTCACTTTCATCAAGAGACTCTTTAGTTTTTCTTCACTTTCTGCCATAAGCGTGATATCATCTACATATATGAGGTTATTGATATTTCTCCTGGCAAATTTGATTCCAGCTTGTGCTTCATCCAGCCTGGACTTTCTCATGATGTACACGACATAAAAGTTAAATAAGAAGGGTGACAATATACAGCCTTGATGTACTCTTTTCCCGATTTGGAATCAGTTTGTTGTTCCATGTCCAGTTCTAACTTTTACTTCTTGAATTGCATACAAATCTCAGGGGGCAGGTCAGATGGTCTGATATTTCCATTTCTTTTTTTTCTTAATAAATTTATTTATTTTAATTGGAGGTTAATTACTTTATAATATTGTATTGGTTTTGCCATACATCAACATGAATCCGCCACAGGTATACATGTGTTCCCCATCCTGAAACCCCATTCCTCCTCCCTTCTTGTACCATCCCTCTGGGTCATCTCAGTGCACCAGCCCCAAGCATCCAGTATTATACATCTAACCTGGACTGGCAATTTGATTCATATATGATATTATACATGTTTCAATGAATGCCATTCTCCCAAATCATCCCACCTTGCCTTCTCTCACAGAGTACAAAAGACTGTCCCATTTCTGTAAGAATTTTCCAGTTTGTTGTGATCCATACAGTCAAAGGCTTTGGTGTGGCCAATAAAGCAAAAGTTTATATTTTTCAGGAACTCTTGTGCTTTGCCGATGATCCAGCAGATGCTGGCAATTTGCACATTTACAGTTAGCTTTTTGTTTTGGGGGACTCCAAAATCACTGCAGATGGTGATTACAGTCATGAAATTAAAAGACACTTACTCCTTGGAAGGAAAGTTATGACCAACCTAGATAGCATATTCAAAAGCAGAGACATTACTTTGCCAACAAAGGTCCATCTAGTCAAGGCTATAGCTTTTCCAGTGGTCATGTATGGACTGTCTCTTATACACATCTCGATGTGTATAAGAGACAGGGCCAGAGCCTCGCTTTGCAGTCAGGCAGATAGAGCTAAACAAATATCAGCTCTTCTCTTATTTACTTTGTGCCTTTGGCCAAGTAGTTTTTCTAATTTTGAATAAATTGTATAAAATTCTCTTTCAGGATATTCTTTTTTTTT
>SJYX01001388.1:111539-163369 GCA_006410675.1 Oreotragus oreotragus
CATTGCCTGGGGCAGAAATAGAGGCAGTGATAACAGATGTATCATTGATGTGGGCTCAGAGTCATCATAGGGTGTGGACTCCATCTCTGGTTCCCACAGCCAAGTAGCCCATGACCCTTGACTTATGTTCTGAGCCTGGTACTCTAATCTATCTGTGATTTCTAATACTTATTTAATGTTCTTCCAAAATGTATCATTTTCTGCCAAGAGAGTCAAACTTGACATTTGCTACTTGAAACAAACAAACAAAAAATTCTGACTGTGTCATGCAAAGAATTCACTGGTGGTTTATTTGATACAAACCTAGTTATAGTAATATAACTGATGCTCTCTTTTAAAGAGTAAAAATATCATGATATAGCTCATAAATTCCTTTTTGTTGCTAGAAAGCCTCTTTCTTTCTATCTCTGATCTTTTATGTGTCTTAATATATTAATACTGCCTTGTATGATGCCTTACTTGGAATGGCTGTACTCAGAGACACTCCATAATTCCTTTTGTAGCCCAAATTCCCATCAGAACTTACAGAAATCACTGTCCTAAAAAAGAGCTAGTCAAAAGTGGCATGTACCAAAACAAGAGGATTGATGTATTAGCAATGCATATTTTAGTGTCAACAGTTGTTCTACTTTTCACTGCAATACAGTGTTTCTGATCCTTCACTTGTGTAATAGAATAAATGACATATTTCTGAGAACTGATTTATTTGTCTTGGTTTGTGTGAATTGATTCATTTTAGAGCATTCGCCAGAATAGTTGGTATCAAAATAATGCTGTATACAAAACATATAAATGCATTATTGAATGAAGAATGAACTAAAAGACCATAAGTTCTCAAAGATGATGCTCACAGCAAGAGGATTAAATTGCATAAAAATCAAGTCACTACTCTGAAATACATAGTATAATAAAAGCTTGAGAGAAAAATGTAAGATGAACTCAATTTCTCAGCCTTTGCTATGAGTCTGGATGTGCATCCTGCTGTTATGTGAACAATTACCATGCCTGGAGGGAACTGAATGAATGTTGGCACCTATTGGCAGATGAAATAAAAACCTAAGCTTATTCTCCTATCATGAGGCTCACATGCCATATGCTAAAAACTAATACATTAAGCTGGCATAATGAGGAAGATAACACATTGTGTTCCTGCTTGCTTACATTGCAAAAACTATGACTCCATTATATAAATTGTCTGTAATGCATTGATCTTCCTTTTTTCTTGCATTTCTTTGAATTTTAGAAGTACCTAAGTTATGAAAATATAACAGTCAATTTGCTTGAAAGTAGAAGATACATTGAACTTTGGCCTAAATCTTTTTCTCCATTTTTCTTGAATCTGCCAAGATATTTGCCATTGAATGCCATTTTCTCTATGTGTCTTTTTTTTCATAAAACAGTACTGTATAGAAAATCTGCAGCTATAAGACTGAAAATCCTATTTTCATTAGATGGGTTATTCTTATAATTTTGCTTTTCATTTCAACTTTATTACTGTGTTCCCTGTATGAAAGATATGCAAAATATGTAACCTGGCTTAGGTTTTGGGCCAAGGGATCAGTGAATATTTGACTATGGATTGATAATTGATGCATGGGATGTTTTGGAAAATTAGAATGATAACTAAGTTCATTTTAAACTTAGAATGAAGCTCAAGTGAGAATGTATGGGTGAGGGGGGATGAACAATTGCCTCAAATAAAGAGAAGTAAATTTAGTTCTTTTCCAGTTACCCTTGTGGATATTTCTGAACACAAAAACAGACAGAGTAGCATAAGGTCACAGGTATGTAAGAGTAATGCACATGTAATTGCTAGAGCCTGAGACCTCTTATCAAATCATCCAGTCAGCAGTATGTTCTGCATCTGGGCATACACAGTAAAGTATTCAAAGAAATATAGGACACAATTTTTATTCTCAAGGAGCTTAAAATTCAAACAGCATGCCAACACAAACAGGGTTATAGTATGGAAAATAAAACTGCATTAGATTAAAATTAGGTGTAATCTAGATAGGATAAATCAAACTACTGTGGGACTCCTGAAAAATCAGAAGACTTTGTGTAGAAGATTGTATTTGATTTGTTGAAGGATGTGAAGAATGTGGATAGTAAAGCAAAGGTGTTAGAGATGCTAGGGAAAGACAAGCCAAAATAAACAAAGCCACTATCCTGGCAATAAGCATGCTTTGTCTTCAGGAGAAAGGGATAGTAATAAATGACGAAATGTCACTGAATAATTCAAATATGTGTGGGGAGGAAAGAAAAGACGGCTCATGGAAAATATTGGAAAAGCAGATATTTGGACTTGTTCTGGTAGATAATAAGGAAACATTGAAGAAAACACAATTTCATTCGAAGCTAATACATATTAATGTAATTCCCAGCAACTGTCTGGCCATTGTGCAGGATGGTAAAATAGCTAAAAATAATTTCCCCTGCTTTATAGTAATTTCAAAGGAAGGGAAAGACTCCAGGAGTTATATTATTGGGAATTGCCTAGCTTGTATTAATGTTACATATCAATAAAGTATTCTAAGTGTATCAGCTAGTATTATATAGTATGTGGTTTTTTTCACCTTGAAAATGGTTTCTGTTTTGCTTCAAATTTTGCTTTTAGACACTCAAAAAGAGAAAAATAGAATATGGAATTTCTGGTTAAGTGACTTGTAAATTGATATTTTGTGTTTCTTTGATACACTATTCAGTTCAGTTCAGTTCAGTTCAGTCACTCAATCGTGTCCAGCTCTTTGCGACCCCAAGAATCACAGCATGCCAGGTCTCCCTGTCCATCATCAACTCCCAGAGTTCACTCAAACTCACGTCCATTGAGTCGGTGATGCCATCCGGCCATCTCATCCTCTGTCATCCCTTTCTCCTCCTGCCCCCAATCCCTCCCAGCAGATATTCAAGCTGGTTTTAGAAAAGGCAGAGGAACCAGAGATCAAATTGCCAACATTGGCTGGATCATCAAAAAAGCAAGAGAGTTCCAGAAAAACACCTATTTCTGCTTTATTGACTATGCCAAAGCCTTTGACTGTGTGGATCACAATAAACTGTGGAAAATTCTGCCAGAGATGGGCATACCAGACCTGCTGACCTGCCTCTTGAGAAACCTATATGCAGGTCAGGAAGCAACAGTTAGAACTGGATATGGAACAACAGACTGATTTCAAATAGGAAAAGGAGTACGTGAAGGCTGTATATTGTCACCCTGCTTATTTAACTTATATGCAGAGTACTTCATGAGAGATGCTGGGCTGGAAGAAGCACAAGCTGGAATCAAGATTGCCAGAAGAAATATCAATAACCTCAGATATGCAGATGACACCACCCTTATGGTCCAGACCACCTGACCTGCCTCTTGAGAAACCTATATGCAGGTCAGGAAGCAACAGTTAGAACTGGATATGGAACAACAGACTGATTTCAAATAGGAAAAGGAGTACGTGAAGGCTGTATATTGTCACCCTGCTTATTTAACTTATATGCAGAGTACTTCATGAGAGATGCTGGGCTGGAAGAAGCACAAGCTGGAATCAAGATTGCCAGAAGAAATATCAATAACCTCAGATATGCAGATGACACCACCCTTATGGCATAAAGTGAAGAGGAACTAAAAAGACTCTTGGCTATTATAAACAATGCTGTGAAGAAAAAAAAAAAAAAGACTCTTGATAAAAGTGAAAGAGGAGAGTGAAAAAGTTGGCTTAAAGCTCAACATTAAGAAAACGAAGATCATGGCATCTGGTCCCATCACTTCATGGGAAACAGATGGGGAAACAGTGGAAAAATTGTCAGACTTTATTTTGGGGGGCTCCAAAATCCCTGCAGATGGTGACTGCAGCCATGAAATTAAAAGACGCTTACTCCTTGGAAGCAAAGTTATGACCAACCTAGATAGCATATTGCAAAGCAGAGGCATTACTTTGCCGACAAGGGTCTGTCTAGTCAAGGTTATGGTTTTTCCAGTGGTCATGTACGGATGTGAGAGTTGGACTGTGAAGAAGGCTGAGCACCGAAGAATTGATGCTTTTCAACTGTGGTGTTGGAGAAGACTCTTGAGAGTCCCTTGGACTGCAAGGAGATCCAACCAGTCCTTTCTAAAGGAGATCAGGCCTGGGTATTCTTCGGAAGGACTGATGCTAAAGCTGATACACTATATCCTCCATCAAAGTGTGCAGCACTGAAAGATAAATTATATAAAGAGATATGGGCTTCCCAGGTGATGCATTAGTAAAGAGTCCACCTGCAAATGCAGGAGACCCAATAGCTTTATCCTTGGGTCAGGAAGATCCCTTGGAGGAGGAAATGGCAACCCACTCCAGTATTCTTGCCTGGAAAATTCCATGGACAGATGAACATGGTGGCCTACAGTCCGTGGGGTCACAAAGAGTCAGACATGACTGACTACACACACACACCCATAAGGAGATATGTTAAAATTCCAACAAAGTAAATATTTATAGATATCAAACATAAATATAAATGTAACACAATGAGTAACAGAAAAATCTATATGCTTTCTGGGTTTCAGGTATCAATGCTGAGAAAACCTAAATTTCACTTTGTCTTAGCAATAAAGATGAAACCCACAACATATAAAAGATTGAAGGGACAAAAAATCGGCTCACTTCTGAAAATCAGGGTTAAAGAGAATTTCCACTGATGCTGGAAGGAGATGAAATAAGTTAACACCGAATAGGTCTTAAAACTGTGGCTTTTTGAAGTTACGGATCTGGGAAGTAGATGGACAAAGACCTGACGTAAGACTAGAACTAAAACAACACATCTATTGCTTAAAATCTGAATTTACAATATCCCTGGTATCATTGTAAGATAGGAGCCCCAAACTGACTCTTTAAGAATTGGTTTTGTATCAGGGTCTTTGTGGGTTAGTCGAAAAGTGAAAATGTTAGTCATTCAGTTCTGTCTGACTCTTTGTGACCCCATGGACCCGGGCTCCTCTGTCCGTGGAATTTTTCAGGCAAGAATACGGGAGTGGGTTACCATTCCCTTCTCCAGGGGATCTTCCCAACCCAGGGATGTAACTCAGGTCTCCTGAATCACAGGCAGATTCTTTACTGTCTGAGCTACCAGGCATTTAAATTCAGTATGCAAGATGGTTATAAGGAAGAAATAAAGGGACAAAGAATCACTACTCTGATTATTGCAACATACTATACAAGATGAATCTGAAAAATCAAAATTCTGATGAACGTAAAGAATGAAAAATAGTAAATTACTCTAAACAAATTTACACTAAATTAAATAAGAATAATATAATATATAAAATTTGTACATACTCATATTTAATGCCATTAAAGTGATGAGGAAATAACATTCAAAGATTTATTTCTGCAAAACTGGTGCAGAAAGGAGACACTATCAGATGTCTATGATATCTTCATTGGAAATATTTGAAATATTTGAAACAATGTGAATGTTAAAGACAAAAACACAAAGTAGGATGAATTCTGAAATGTTTAGAGTTGGCGTCTACCATATCAATTGAACCTGATAATGGAGACAACTCTTCTGGATGCTTTGGAAAGATTCCCCTGTACAAGGAGTTGAGAGATAAAAACCTTCAAAAATTCAGAGGTTGCCATGTGGGTGAAATTTTTAGGATTTCAGTAATCTTTGGCATGCCAAAATATTCTTTTATGTCAGTGGTTCATTAACATTACCCTCAGAGTTTCTGATTAGTAGAAATGGTCGAAACTCAAGTTTTTATATTTTTAACAAGTTCTCAAGTTAATGCAAATCCATGTCATGTGAAACAGAAATCAATAAATTATTTCAAGAGCATATTTGGTACTAGTTGAGGTTAAGTGCCTGACCATGTGACATCAAGAATGGATACTATCACATTCAGGGACTCACAATATTGGATAGATACAGCAGCAATATGTTATACAAAAGAAATGATACTCTTGGGATCCAGCCCTGCAAGATCCAGAGAACACAGTAAAGTGCAAAAGGAGGTAGCCCAGACTTTCATGTTTCCTACCTCTGTTTCATTACTGCCTCTCCCTCAACTTAACACCCATATCCTCCTTGAGGGTTCCCTAAGACTCATTGGCAAAGGTGGATATGAATGCAGCTTTCATTTGCAGATGAGTTAAATTGTTATTAGAAGAAAATGGACTGCTTTCAAATTATGGTCACTTTGAGGGCTGACCTTAAAAGCACTGGGCAGAAGGATATAGCCTCACAGTGTGAAGAGCTATATACAGAACACATGATCACTTACCTTGGGGCTGAAATGGCTTTGAGTAGAGTTATATGCTGACTCCTATGCAGGTATGAATGGTGTCCTATGTTGCCCCAGTACAAGGCATAATGGAAATCAAACAAATATGGCAAAGAGTAAAATGGTGGATCTATGGGACTGAGTGCCAAACACTTATATTGTTTCTCACATTAATACACACCAGAGAGCAATGTTGAGAAACTCTTAACAAGATAGACAGGACGATTTTTCTTGTCTTCGTCTATCAACTGCTCTCTTCATAAACTTCCATGCTGGTCCAATGAATCTGATAAGAGCGTACCTGGTAGCAAGACTATAAACTGGGCTCAAGAACATATATTCCCATTCTCCACCTATAAATCTACAAGCAGAAGAGGCGACTCTGATCCCTTTATCTTATCACCATTCCTCAATGAGAACTCTGGTGCCAGCTTGAATATATTGGATGCTTTTTATCCTGGATGGTACAGCAATTTGTTCTTATTGAAACTGACACCTACTTAAGATAAGAGTTTGTCTTCCTTGCCTGCTGTAGTGCTTTTTTGAGCATTACTATCTTAGAGCCAAGAGAACTGGCATGGAATCCTGTACTGCATTGTCTCATACCATGGACCAATTTTATGGCAGAAGAGGTATGACAATATGCCCCTGACCATAGAACTCACAATATATTGCATCACAAATCCATTACTTGCTGTTAGACTGATGGAATGGCTATCAAAGTCACCACAAAAAAAAAATAGCTCAGATTGCTATGTCTTGTGATTTTGAGATACTATTTTCCAATATTTGCATTGAACAAACAGCTTACATCTGAGGATAGGTACTTAGAACCTGGAATGCTTTGATCCAGAAACCATGAGCAGAAGGAAGATTTGTCCCTCTATACAGTCTTCTGAAAAGCCTGCTTGAGAAACAAAAGGCAAGATTAGTGATGTAGATTTTGAAGAATGAATCTGGGAAGACTCAATCTACTGGATATTAATCTATCTATCTATCAACTTATTTATATTATCTAATATTGGTATCAATTGATAAAATGGAGTGGCAACTTTTAAACATGTTAAATGACAGATTTGACTATACAAAGCAATAAAGAATGGACTTTCTATGTAGTAGAGCTAGAAAAATTGGTTGTTCTGTGGATAATATAAATTTGGATTCTTTCCTCATATCATATAACAAAAATCTTTTCAATTAGATTACAACTTAAGTGAGAACAGCAAAAAGTTAAAACTGTAAAAAAATACGTAAGAAGAAATGACCTTAGGAAAGGGAAGAGTATCTATAAGGCAAAAAGAGCACGAAAGATACAGGAAAATATTTATATATTTCACCATAATCAACTTAAATTTTCCTGTATGGGCACACCATAAGCAAAATGAAAAGAAAAAACCACAATCTTAGAAATGCTACTTACTGGGCCTATATAAAAAAGCAAATATTGAATTATATATTGTTAAGAATCTCTCCAGTAGTAGTAATCAATAATAAAATGCCAACCCAGTGGGAAAATCAACAATAATAAAAACAACGCACACAGAGGGAAGCCTGAATTAATAGTGAACACAAAAAAAGTCACTAACAGCAGAAGTAATTACAAAAATGAAAAAACACAGTTAGAGGTTATTATTATTATTGTTATTATTACATAGGCAAGAACTTTAAGATATTTGCAAATCCCAATAACTGCCAAAAACATAGAAAAATAAAATTAAGAATTTTCTCATGCTCCAGAAATTCATGTAAAATAACACTAGCATTTTGGAATGCAATTTGACTATATCTAGGAAGTTTAAGAGGCACTGTATCATTTAGAATGATGTTCAGGAATAAGTAACTGTAAATCAGATTGCAGTGCTTAATCAAGGAAAGGGCTTGTCTTAGGCCTATAATAAAAATTACCTGGAAACCCTGGGTATCCCAGGGCTGAAGCAGTGGCTAACAATGCCTTCAAGCACCCAGACCTATTTAGCCACTCTGCTTTCCTTAATGTGTGGCTGCTGTACCTCCAGGATCACCACAATTATGGTCAAGAGAAAGGTTAGAGGAGATTAAATTGGCTTTGGCAATTTATTCTGATATTGTCTTGGCCAGACCCACTTCTGGCTGCAAAAAGAGATTTCTTTTCAAACTCTAAAGTTGAGATAGTCAACTATTAAAAAGATGTGGGCATTGCTGAATTTACCATATGTATATGAGATCCTCTATCTCAACACTCCAGAGAAGGCAATGGCACCCCACTCCAGTACTCTTGCCTGGAAAATCCCATTGACAAAGGAGCCTGGTAGGCTGCAGTTCATGGTGTTGCTAAGAGTCAGACACGACTGAGCAACTTCACTTTCACTTTTCACTTTCATGCATTGGAGAAGGCAATGGCAACCCACTCCAGTGTTCTTGTCTGGAGAATCCCAGGGACGGCAGAGCCTGGTAGGCTGCCATCTCTGGGGTCACACAGAGTCGGACATGACTGAAGCAACTTAGCAGCAGCAGCACCACCATTTAGAGCTTCACAGGTGGTTCTGGTAAAGAATCTGCCTGCAGTGCAGGAGACCTAGGTTCAATCCCTGGGTTGGAAGATCCCCTGATGGAGGGCATGGCAACACACTCCAGTATTTTGCCTGAAGAATTCCCATGGACAGAGGAACCTAGCAGGCTACAGTCCATGGGATCGCAAAGAGTTGGACACGACTGAGTGACTAAGCCCAGCAGAGCACTGCACCATTTAGGAATTTTTTAGAAATGCATAATTTCAGGCACTACTTCAGATTTACTTCAGTATCTTCATTTCAACAGAGTCCCTGTAGATCCACAATTAAGTTAATCATGTAATAATATACATTGTATCTTACCAAAAAAAATGGAAGTAACTTAAATGCCCATCAATAACAAAATAAATATTTATTTATTCAATAGAACAATTTAAAGGGCAGTTGAAACACATAACTATATTGATTAGTACTCATTTGGACAAATGACAAAAGTAAAATATTGATTTACAAAGATCAAAATTAAAAATTTATATTTTTATAATATAAAGCAATATTTCATATGAATACAAACATACTTATTAAAGCATTTAAAAATGAATGGATGAGAAATGCCTACCAACTTCTTATATTGATTATCTTGGGGTAAAGATAAACAGAAATGTGGTTGGAATGAGTAAAAAGTCATTTTAATTGCATTTGTTATATTTTATTTCTTTAAAAACTGCAAATATGGCAAAATATTAACAAATATCTGCATTTGCTTTAGAGTCAGAAAAATTATTCTCTAAACTTTTAATACATTTTAAGTATTTTTAATATATTTTTACATGTAAAATGAATACAGATAATTTTTTGAAAGGATAGTAATGATGTAACTCCTTTCACACTGACAATTTGTTTTTGAATGATTTAGCAATAGCTGGATAAAATGAATACATTATTTATGAAGATTAAGTCAGCACTGGAGTAATATTTGTAACTGATTTTTATGATAGTGAGTCCAAAATATTTCAATTAATTTGCAGCTCTCTCCTGGTAATAACACAGTTAGGAAACTCAAGAATATATCTAAATACATGCACACATATTTATAACAAGCTTGCTTCAAAACTGCTAAGGATGAATAGAATAAATGTGGTGAAGTTGAATGCCATGCTTATTTTTTAAAGGAATCTGAGTATTCTTGGAACTTACACAACCATTTTCCCAACTTCTTGAAGTTTTTCTCTTCATCAATTGCTTTGACTTTGATGCTGGTGTTTAGTATATGTTATCTTTTTTTCAAACCTTAAATCTGTTTGAAAAATATACAACCTGGTTCTTGACATTGTGTTTGCTTCCTTATAGTATACAACTTTTTCTGTGTTGTTAATGTTTAACATTAACACTAGAAATGGCTCTTTTTATTTCTTCTAGAGAAAGCTATTTCTTAGCAAGTAATACTCCTAGAGAGAAATAGCCTTTGTTAATAAAAGATTGTTCACTGAATATCTCTGCCATATGTACCACTTTCATGTTTATTAGCCATGAGATAAGCAAATTAATAGGAAAAAAAATGAAGTGACATGCCATAAGAGCACACAAGTAAGTGGAAGGATTATTTTGCTCTTTTTGAAACTTGCATTATCTTCACAATATCCTAAAATCAAAACACAGAGACTTAGTTTCCTACTAAGATAGATTTTTACTTGATTCTGATATTGGCCTCAAGTACTACTCCTTGTCTCCTCCTTGTAATAGACATTAAGATAGTTGATTATTATAAGAAGCCAATCAGTGGCTACTTGCCCAGCTTTACCTGCATGCACAAATGCCTGAAGCTGGAGCATCCAGAGGGTAATTAGAGAGAGAGCGATGGTGAACTTTTAAATTGGTGAACCAAGAAAGAAAAACTAAATGTCATTAGTTGCACATAATATATTTCCATTCTGAGTAAATGCAGGACCACTTAAAAACAAATAAAACTAATGAGTTATTCAGTGAAATTGTCAGGTACAAGGAAACGCCAAAATAGTAACTTTCCCAAATACCAGAACTAATCAGGAGGAATTCATACACACACACAAACGCACACCCAGACACACACAGAGAGAGTTTAAAAACAACATACTAGATATTTTAAAATGAACTTCAGAAATTAGAAAAATACATATATAAACAAAAATAAAAGAGTTTAAAAGTATTCATTTAAATGGCCTAGTAAAAAATAGATACTAAATTTCTGGAAATGAAACTATATCAATTGATAATAAAAATATATTAATCATTCTAAAATAAACATGCTCTTTCAACATAATCTCTCCCAAACTTTAATAGAAAGTAAAAAAACATACACTGTCTTGAAATGGAAATTGAACAATGTGTATCATTAGTTGAGAAAAAGCAAAGTGTATAATAATATCTGATACTTTAATAACTGTGGAAGTTTTAAATATATAGAATACAAGGAATATGTGTGCATTTTTCTTCCTTTCTCTGTGTATGCATTTGCACAGGAATGGAATAACTGTCACCAGAACCTTAATATCAGTAGTTGCTGGGAGATAGGTGGGGTCAGAGGCAAGTAGAAGAGTTTTTTAACATATTATGTACTTTGGTGTTGTTTGAAATTTTTATGTGATCATATTATGAAAGAAAAAATGAATAAAGTACCAAAGAAACAAAAAGGAGGTGTGCCACATTGAGGAGGATCAGTTCAGTTCAGTTCAGTTGCTCAGTCTTGTCCAACTCTTTGCGACCCCATGGACTACAGCATCCGAGGCATCCCTGTCCATCACCAACTCCTAGAGCTTACTCAAATTCATGTCCATTGTGTCAGTGAGGCCATTCAAACATCTCATCCTCTGTCATCCCATTCTCCTCAAGCCTTCAATCTTTGCAGCATCAGGGGCTTTTCAGATGAGTCAGCTCTTCACATCAGGTGTCCAAAGTATTGGAGTTTCAGCTTCAGCATCAGTCCTTCCAATGTATATTCAGGACTGATTTCCTTTAGGATGGACTGGTTGGATCTCCTTGCTCTCAAGAGTCTTCTCCAACACCACAGTTCAAAAGCTTCAATTCTTCTACACAGAGCTTTCTTTATAATACAATACTCAAATGTGTGAACTTCCAAATGTTCAAGCTGGTTTTAGAAAAGGCAGAGGAACCAGTGATCAAATTGCCAACATCAGCTGGATCATCAAAAAAGCGAGAGAGTTCCAGAAAAACATCTCTTTCTCTTTTATTGACTATGCAAAGCCTTTGACTATGTGGATCACAATAAACTGTGGAAAATTCTGAAAGAGATGGGCATACCAGACCACCTGACCTGCCTCTTGAGAAGCCTATATGCAGATCAGGAAGCTACAGTTAGAACTGGACATGGAACAACAGACTAGTTACAAATAGGAAAAGGAGTATGTCAAGGCTGTATATTGTCACCCTGCTTATTTAACTTATATGCACAGTACTTCATGAGAAATGCTGGGCTGGAAGAAATGCAAGCTGGAATCAAGATTACCAGGAGAAATATCAATAACCTCAGATATGCAGATGACACCACCCTTATGGCATAAAGTGAAGAGGAACTAAAAAGACTCTTGGCTATTATAAACAGTGCTGTGAAGAAAAATAAAAGACTCTTGATGAAAGTGAAAGAGGAGAATGAAAAAGTTGGCTTAAAGCTCAACATTCAGAAAACGAAGATCATGGCATCTGGTCCCATCATTTCATGGGAAATAAATGGGGAAACAGTGGCAGACTAGTTTTTTGGGCTCCAAAGTTACTACAGATGGTGATTGCACCCATGAAATTAAAAGATGCTTACTCCTTGGAAGAAAAGTTCTGACCAACCTAGATAGCATATTCAAAAGCAGAGACATTAGTTTGCCGACTAAGGTCCATCTAGTCAAGGCTATTGTTTTTCCAGTGGTCATGTATGGATGTGATAGTTGGACTGTGAAGAAAGCTGAGCACTGAAGAATTGATGCTTTTGAACTGTGGTGTTGGAGAAGACTCTTGAGAGTCCCTTGGAATGCAAGGAGATCCAACCAGTCCATTCTGAAGGAGATCAGCCCTGGGATTTCTTTGGAAGGGATGATGCTAAAGCTAAAACTCCAGTACTTTGGCCACCTCATGCAAAGAGTTGACTCATTGGAAAAAGCTCTGATGCTGCGAGGGATCAGGGGCAGGAGGAGAAGGGCATGACAGAGGATGAGATGGCTGGATGGCATCACCGACTCGATGGACGTGAGTTTGAGTGAACTCCACGAGATAGTGACAGGCAGGGAGGCCTGGCATGCTGCAGTTCAGGGGGTAGCAAATAGTCAGACATGACTGAGCGACTGAACTGAACTGAACTGAACTCAAATGCACACATGACTACTAGAAAAACCATAGCCTTGACTAGAAGCACCTTTGTTGGCAAAGTAATATCTCTGCTTTGTAATATGCTGTCTAGGTTTGCCGTAACTTTCCTTCCAAGGAGTAAGCATCTTTTAATTTCTTGCCTGCAATCACCATCTGCAGTGATTTTGGAGCTCACAAAAAATAGTCTCTCACTGTTTTCACTGGTTCCCAGTCTATTTGCCATGAAGTGATGGGACCAGATGCCAAGATCGTAGTTTTCTGAATGTTGAACTTTTAGCAACTTTTTCACTCTCCTCTTTCACCTTCATCAAGAGGCTCTTTAGTTCTTTTTTACTTTGTGCCATAAGGGTGGTGTCAACTGTATATCTGAGGTTATTGATATTTCTCTTGATAATCTTGATTCCAGACTGTGCTTCATCCAGTCCAGCATTTCTCATGATGTACTCTGCAAATAAGTTAAATAAGCAGGGTGACAATACATGGCCTTGACGTACTCCTTTTCCTATTTGGAACCAGTGTGTTGTTCCAGGTCAAGTTCTAACTATTGCTTCCTAACCTGCATACAGGTTTCTCAAGAGGCAGGTCAGGTGGTCTAGTATCTCCATCTCTTTCAGAATTTTCCACAGTTTATTGTGATCCACACAGTCAAAGTCTTTGACATAGTCAGTTAAACAGAAATAGATGTTTTTCTGGAACTCTTTTGCTCTTTCAGTGATCCAGCTGATGTTGGAAATTTGATCTCTGGTCCTCTGCTTTTTCTAAATCCAGCTTGAACATCTGGAAGTTCATGGTTCACATACCATTGAAGCCTGGTTTGGAGACTTTTGAGCATTACTTTGCTGGCATGTGAGATGAGTGCAATTGTGTGGTGATTTGAGCATTCTTTGACATTGCCTTTCTTTGGGATTGAAATGAAAACTGACCTTTTCCAGTCCTGTGGCCACTGCTGAGTTTTCCAAATGTGCTGACATATTGAGTGAAGCACATTCACAGCATCATCTTTTAGGATTTGAAATAGTTCAACTGGAATTCCATCACCTCCACTAGCTTTGTTCATAGTAATGCTTCCTAAGGCCCACTTGACTTCACATTCCAGGATGTCTGGCCCTTGGTGAATGATCACACCATCGTGATTATCTGGGTCATGAAGATTTTTTTTGGTACAGTTTTTCTCTGTATTCTTACCAGCTCTTCTTATTATCTTCTGCTTCTGTTAGGTCCATACCATTTCTGTCCTTTATTGTGTTCATCTTTGCATGGTATATTCCCTTGGTATTTTTAATTTTCTTGAAGAGTTCTAGTCTTTCCTATTCTATTGCTTTCCTCTATTTCTTTACACTGATCACTGAGGAAGGCTTTCTTATCTCTCCTTGCTTTTCTTTGGAACTCTGCATCCGCATGGATATATCTTTCCTTTTCTCCTTTGAATTTTGGCTTCTCTTCTTTTCATAGCTATTTGTAAGGCCTCCTCAGATAACCATTTTACTTTTCTGCATTTCTTTTTCTTGGGGATGATCTTGATCCCTGTGTCCTGTACAGTGTCGTGAACCTCTGTTTATAGTTCATCAGGCACTCTGTCTATCAGATCTAGTCTCTTAAATCTATTTCTCACTTCCACTGTATAATTGTAATGAATTGATTTAGGTCATGCCTGAAGGGTCTAGGTGTTTACCCTTCCTTCTTCAACATAAGTCTTAATTTGGCAGTGAAGAGTTCATGATCTGAACCACAGTCATCTCCTGGTCTTATTTTTGCTGTTTGTATAGAGCTTTCCACCTTTTGCTGAATAGAATATAGTCAAACTNATTGTAATGAACTGATTTAGGTCATGCCTGAAGGGTCTAGGTGTTTACCCTTCCTTCTTCAACATAAGTCTTAATTTGGCAGTGAAGAGTTCATGATCTGAACCACAGTCATCTCCTGGTCTTATTTTTGCTGTTTGTATAGAGCTTTCCACCTTTTGCTGAATAGAATATAGTCAAACTTATTTTGGTGTTGGCCATCTGGTGATGTTCTTATGTCGTTGGAAGAGGGTGTTTGCTATGACCAGTGCGTTCTCTTCTTAAAATTCTATGAGACTTTACCCTGCTTCATTCTGTACTCCATGGCCAATTTTGCCTGTTACTCCAGGTGTTTATTGACTGCCTACTTTTGCATTCCAGTCCTCCATAATGAAAAGGATATCTTTTCTGGGTGTTAGTTCTAGAAGGTCTTGTAGGTCTTCACAGAACCTTTCAACTTCAGCTTCTTCAGCATTAGTGGTCAGGACAAAGACTTGGATTACTCTGATATTGAACGGCTTGCCTTGGAAAGGAACAGAGATCATTCTATCTTTTTTGAGATTGCATCCAAGTACTGCATTTCTGACTCTTTTGTTAACTATGATGGCTACTCCATTTATTCTCAGGGATTCCTGCCCACAGTAGTAGGTATAATGGTCATCTGAGTTAAATTCACCCTTTCCAGAATATTTTAGTTTGCTGAATACTAAAATGTCAACATTCACTCTTGCCATCTCCTGTTTGACCACTTTCAGTTTTCCTTGACTCATGGACCTGACATTCCAAGTCCCTATGCAATATTGCTCCTATGCAAAGAACATAAAGAAATCATTTTTGGTAGCTTTATAAACTTGTTTCAAGTAGGACAATAAGGCATGCTGAATAATGAGCCTTTCAAAGTCCAAATCTCTGGAATATGTTACTTCTCATAGTAAAGAGCCACACAAACATGATTAATTTAAGGATTCTGAGATGGGGGAAGTTATCCTTGATTGTCTAGGTGGGCCTAATGTAACCACAGGTTTCTATACAACAAGTAGGCAGAAGAAGATTTGACTACTGAGAAAAGATATGAAGACAGAAGCAGACGTTAAGTGAAACAGCCATCAGTCAAAGGATGTCAACATACTCTAAAATCTGGAAGAATCAAGAGCAGATTCACTCCTGGAGCCTCCAGAAGGAATCAACCCTAACAACACTGGAGTATAGGCTGTAAGACTGATTGTGAATTTCTAGACTCCAGAACTCTAAGAGGATACTTTTGCATTATTATAGATAAGTATGTGGTAATAGGAAATATGAAAGCAGTCAGGAAAAGTGCACTGAAACAAATCTGCTTTGTAGTTGGGATAACGAGGTAACCCATGTGGCCTGAAGCCTAAAGGTTGATGAAGTTAGGTAAATTTGACAGTGCCAAGCAAGAGGAAAAAGAGGATGTGAATCACCATGGTACAAATAGAGGAGGCATTTAAATCAGAAACAGAACAACAACAAAGAAAAAAAAAAAGCAGTAGCAGCAGCTCTGTGATAAAACTGAGTCAAATGTGAGAAGCCAAGATCTATCAGTCAGACAATTAACAAATGGGCTTTGAGTGTGTGCTTTGCACAAGGCTTGGGATGGAAATGTAAAGAGAAATGGACTATGGACTATGCCTTTACAGAATTTGCAATCAGGGAAAGAAATAATCCACTGAATAATTTTAGATGAATGATCCACAAGAAGAACAAAAGCCTATGCCACATGCAGAAGCCATAGGAAAATCCCAGATCAGAAGCAGACCAGGTCAGAGCAGCCGTAGGTGTTAAAAATCAAAGAGATAAACCATGTCCATCACATCTCCTCTGTAATCCAAAGGCCTCTCAAGAAATGACTCAGGACTTTGCCCTGGGGAAAGGCCTGAATTTCAGGTGTCCCAGAAAGAAGGACACTTACACTCTCCTAAATAGAGTGTCATCCTATATGAGAAAAAAAAAATTATATTGAACACACATCAGTGTCAAACTTGAGTTGTTTGCTGAGTTAATGCCAGTTTGCATCTGATTATTTGTATAGCAGGGCCATTGAGCTATTTCTAACACTATTAATGAAGAAATGAAGAAAAATGTACACACATGCACAGGCAAATATATAAATTGTTTTTGTACAATATCAGGTATTCTATTAAGTTTTTAGAAATATTATCTGCTTATTTAATGTCCACATTTTTTTTTCATCCTGTAGTATTGGTTTTAAAATGTAAACTTTTGAAATGAGAGTGGTGTGGTCTTGTTAATCTGCTCCAAAGCCATTTCACAGTCAGGGACACATTATACACTAATTGGATTCCTGATGCATCTTTAAAAACTAATTTCAAAACACTAAGTAATCAGAGGCTTTGTCTTCAAAACAAGACATCGCATCAGCAAAAAGTGTTTATTAGTCAGCCACCTGTGTTCTGCACAAAGCAATTTAAACAGACACGGTCCTTGCCCTGAGGAACTGTCTAAAGCCAGTGCCATTGTTACATTCAAAGACAGACAACTACACTAATGACAAACACAAGGTACTTACATTATTAAAAAATGAAAGAACTCACTTCATAATGTTATTTGAATCAAAAGATGAGCTCTTGCTTTGTTTTGGAAAAAATGGCAGAGAGACTTGCAACACTATTAATAAATAAATGTTTATTAAATAGTATATTTGACAACAATTTTGACAAAAGAGATAAGAATGCAAATGTAAACAAATTTTTATTAGAATATATTATAAACAGTACAGCCAACTGATGTGGAATTTACTTATCTGAGGACCAGGTTCTCATATGCCTTTCTGCCGTTTCCAAGAGATTGTAATGCACCTGAAGTTAGAACCAAGAGATTTTTCTATTTGCATACCTTTATTCATCACAGTGTCTGATACGTAATATTGAGCTTAGAGAAATGTTGAAGATAACTAAAAATGAATAGTTAAAATAATATTGGAGCAATTTTCTATAAGTAGCAATGTTCCTTCTCACTAGACCAGCTATTTAATATTTGTGGAGGCATATGAATATGTATAATGTCACAGTCGGACATGACTGAGCGACTAAACTGATGAATATATTAATACCTTCAATAGAAAAGGGCTTCCCTGGTGGCTCAAAGATATGCTAAATCACCCTGGCTTTTCCTATAACACTTTCCCATAATATATATTATACGGTTTGCCTTGTATCCTCCAATCTTAAATGTTCCTTCAATTGCAAAACAGATAGACTAAATGAATTTCTAGTTGAGTTTATTTTACAAGCCCATCATGTATGAACGTACCTCAAAACTCCAGAGGCACCATTTACATATCTATCAATATAATTGGGAGTGATATCTCTGGAGTTGTACACTGTAGTGGCCCTGAGTGAGTTAGGGTAGCAACATGATTTTCAGTGTCAACAATGACGTTTCTCACAGACTAATGGACACAGACATCATGCCCAGACAGAGCAATCTCTTCAAGGGAACACTCAATCTCCTTTCCACTATACAAGTGTTCTCTCAAAATAGAACTTTTTCCCTTTAATGGGAACAGATGAAAAAATAGACAAAAAAACCAGAACATTTATGGAATCCTCATACATCTGCTCTAGGAAAAAAGAATTCATTCCATCAAGCCATGGAATAAAGGTTATTCAATAAAGTTTTGACACCAGAAGTCATTGAATTAATACCAATTGTTGAAATCAGTTTAAAAATATTGGTAAGCTATAATCAAATTTTTGAGCTTCCCAGGTGGCACTAGTGGTAAAGAACCTCCCTGCCAATGCAGGAGACATCAGAGACATGGGTTTGATCTCTGGATCAGGAAGATCCCCTGGAGAAGGACATGGCAACTCACTCCAGTATTCATGCCTGAAGAATCCCAAAGACAGAGGAGCCTGATTAGCTATGGGTCAAAGGGTCACAAAGAGCTGGACTAGACTGAGACCTAAATCAAATCCTTTATTATTATGCAGTGGAAGTGAGAAATAGATTTAAGGGCCTAGATCTGATAGATAGAGTGCCTGATGAACTATGGAATGATGTTTGTGACATTGTACAGGAGACAGGGATTAAGATCATCCCCATGGAAAAGAAATGCAAAAAAGCAAAATGGCTATCTGGGGAGGCCTTACAAATAGCTGTGAAAAGAAGAGAGGAGAAAAGCAAAGGAGAAAAGGAAAGATATAAACATCTGAATGCAGAGTTCCAGAGAATAGCAAAAAGAGATAAGATCAGCGATCAATGCAAAGAAATAGAGGAAAAGAACAGAATGAGAAAGACTAGAGATCTCGTCAAGAAAATTAGAGATATCAAGGGAACTTTTCATGCAAAGATGGGCTCGATAAAGGACAGAAATGGTCTGGACCTAACAGAAGCAGAAGATATTAAGAAGAGGTGGCAAGAATGCATGGAAGAACTGTACAAAACAGATCTTCACAACTCAGATAATCATGATGATGTGATCACTAATCTAGAGCCAGATATCTTGGAAGGTGAAGTCAAGTGGGCCTTAGAAAGCATCACTATGAACAAAGCTAGTGGAGGTGATGGCATTCCAGTTGAGCTGTTTCAAATCCTGAAAGATGATGTTGTGAAAGTGCTGCACTCAATATGCCAGCAAATTTGGAAATCTCAGCAGTGGCCACAGGACTGGAAATGGTCAGTTTTCATTCCAATTCCAAAGAAAGGCAATGCCAAAGAATGCTCAAACTACCGCACAATTGCACTCATCTCATATGCTAGTAAAGTAATGCTCAAAATTCTCCAAGCCAGGCTTCAGTAATATGTGAACCGTGAACTCCCTGATGTTCAAGCTGGTTTTAGAAAAGGAAGAGGAACCAGAGATCAAATTGCCAACATCCGCTGGATCATGGAAAAAGCAAGAGAGTTCCAGAAAAACACCTATTTCTGCTTTATTGACTATGCCAAAGCCTTTGACTGTGTGGATCACAATAAACTGTGGAAAATTCTGAAAGAGATGGGAATACCAGACCACCTAACCTGCCTCTTGAGATACCTGTATGCAGGTCAGGAAGCAACAGTTAGAACTGGACATGGAACAACAGACTGGTTCCAAATAGGAAAAGGAGTNGCAGCACTTTCACAGCATCATCTTTTAGGATTTGAAATAGCTCAAGTGGAATTCCATCATCTCCACTAGTTTTGTTCATAATCAATTTTACAGAAACTAAAAAAATTTGAAGGCAATGCTATGAATAACTATGCCAAGAAATTGGATAACCTAGATGAAGTGGACGAATTCCTACAAACACACCGCCTACCAACACTGAATCATGAAGAAATAGAAAATCTGAGCAGATCAATGAAAAGTAACAAGATTGAATTAGTAATCAAAAGCTTCCCCCACAGAAAAGCCCAGACCAGAGGACTTCACCAGTAAATTCTACCAAAAATTCAAAGAAAAAAAAAATAAAACCAATTCCCCTCCAAAATACTGAAGAGCCACAGGAAACACTTTCCAACTTATTCTGAGACCAGCATCACCTTCATACCAAACCCGTAAGAAAACACTACCTGAAAACTATTGATCAGTGTCTCTTATGAGCATTAAGTAAAAATCCTCAACAAAATACTAGCAAATTGAATCAACAAAACAGTGAAAGAATAATACATCATGCCAAGTGGGATTTACTCCTGAAATGAAGTATGAGTATGAATTAATGTTATATAGCATATTAACAGAAAGAAGAACCCCCCCCCCAACAAGATCCTCTCAAATTATAGAGAAAAACGATATGACGGTCTCAGCACCCTTTCAGGATAAAAATACTCCAACGAGGAATTGAGAAAAACTACACCAATGTATAAAACTTACATAAGAAAAACCCACATCTAACATTACACTAGATGATGAAAGACTGACAGCTTTTCTTCTAAGAACAGTAGTAAGAAAAGGGTGCTACTTAATATACTATTTTAAGTTCTAGCCAGAATAATTAGTCAAAAAAAGACATAAAAGCCACCCAAATTGACAAAAAGTAAGAAAGTGATGTCTTTTTGCAGATGACATGATCTTATAGGTAAGAAAGAAAGAGAAGAAAGTGAAGTCGCTCAGTTGTGTCCGATTCTTTGCGACCCCATAGACTATAGCCTACCAGGCTCCTCTGTCCATGGGATTTTCCAGGCAAGAATACTAGAGCGGGTTGCCATTTCCTTCTCCAGGAGATCTTCCTGACCCAGAGACTGAATCCGGGTCTTCCGCATTGTAGGCAGAAGACAATTGTGTCTAAGCCACTAGGGAAGTCTTAAAGATGTCACAAGAATAGTAGTAGGGCTAATAAATAAATTCAGCAAAGATTCAGGATACAAAATAAACACAAAAAAAATCAGATACATTTCTACATACTAACAATGAACAGTCCAAAAAGGAAACTGACAAAACAATTCATTTTACAAAAAGAATAAAAAGAAGACTGTACTCAGGAATAAATGTAACTGAGGCTGCAACAGACTTGTACATTTGCTGTATAACTACATAACATTGCTGAAATTAATGAAGCCAAAATAAATGGAAAGATCTCTTATAATCATGAACTGGAACACTTAATATTTGTTAAGATGTCAACACCCAAAGCAATTTACAATTCAAAGCCATCCATATCAAAATTCCAATGCATGCTTCATGCAGAATAGAAAACCCATCCTAAAAGGCACAAGGACCCCAAACTTCCAAAACAATCTTGAGAAAGAACAAAGTTGGAGAGCTTACACATCCTGATTTCAAAATTTGCTACAAAGCAGTAATTATATGTCAACACCCAAAGCAATTTACAATTCAAAGCCATCCATATCAAAATTCCAATGCATGCTTCATGCAGAATAGAAAACCCATCCTAAAAGGCACAAGGACCCCAAACTTCCAAAACAATCTTGAGAAAGAACAAAGTTGGAGAGCTTACACATCCTGATTTCAAAATTTGCTACAAAGCAGTAATTAAAACACTGTACTATTGCCACAAGAACAGACAGATGGACCAATGGAAGAGAATAGAGAGCCCAGAAATAAATCTTCACAAACATGGTCACTGAGTTTTGACAGGAGTCCCAAGACCATTCAATGGAAAAAAGACCCATCTTTCCAACAAATGGTACTGGGAAAACTGGATATCCATATGGTAAAGAATGAAGCTGGACCCTTCCTTTACACTATATACAAAAAGTAGCTTAAAATGCCTCAAAGATCTATATGTAAAAGCTAAAACTGTAAAACTCTTAGAAGAAAACACAATTGGAGAAAGTTTCATGATTGAAGATTTGGCAACAATTTATTGGATATGACACCAAAACACAGAAAACAAAAGAGAAAATAGATAAATTGGACTTCACAAATTAAAAACATGTTTGGATCAAAGAATGCTATCAAGAGAGTGAAAAGGAGGGATATGCCTGGTGGTCCAAGGCTAAGACTCCAAATGCAGGAGACCTGGGTCCAATCTCTGGTTGGGGAACTAGATCCCACTGCTACAACTAAGTCCTGGCACAGCTAAATAATTTAGTTCAACAATAACAACAGACAACCTATGGACTGGAAGAAAATATTTGCAAACTACATGACCAACAAAAGCTTAATTTCTAAAACATACAAACAGCTTATACAGCTCAAAAAAAATTTTTTTAATGGGCAAAAGACCTAAACTGACATTTCTCCAAAGAAGATCATTATACAGATGGTCACAGGCACATGAAAAGATATCCAACATCACAAATTATTACAAAAATGGAAACCAAAACTACAATGAGGTATCCCACTTCCCACAAATCAGAATGGTCATCATCAAAAAGTCTACAAATAAATGCTAGACAGTGTGTGGAGAAAAGGGAGCCCTCCTATACTGTCAGTGGGAATGGAAACTTGGTGCATTCACTATGGAGAACAGTATGGAGGTTTTATAAAAAATTAAAAACAGTAACCATATGATCCAGCAATCCCATTCCTGGGCACATATCCAGAAAAGATGAAAACTCTAAAACTCAATACATGCACTTCAATGTTCAAAGTACTCAAAGTAGCAATATTTACATTAGCCAAGACTAGGAAATAACTTAAATGGATAAAAAAGATGTGATATATGTATATGATGGAATATGACTCAGCCATAAAAAAGTATTAATCAATGCCATTTGCAGCAACATGGATGGACCTAGAGAATATTATATTTAACTAAAGTCATATAAAGAAAGACAAGTGTCATATATCACTTTTATGTGGAATATAAATGAACTTACTTACAAGTCAGAAACAGACCCATAGACATTTAAGGGTAGAAGGGACAAATTAAGCATTTTGGATTAACATATACACACTACTATATATAAAGTAGATAAAAAACAAAGACATACTGTACAGCACAGGGAATTATAGGCAATATCTTGTAATAACCTATAATGAAAAAGAGTATGTATAACTGAATCACTCTGCTGTACACCTGAAACTAATACTGTAATTCAAATATAATTCAAATTCAAACTAATACTGTATTTCAATAAAAATTTTAAACCACAAACAAAAGGCAAGCCACAGGAAGAGGAGAAAATATATGAAAACAATACATCTCATAAAGGACTGATATCCATAATGTATAAAGAACTCCTACCCCATCAATAACAAAATAAATAATCCAAAAATGGGCAAAGGACTGGAATACATATTTCTCCAGAGAAAATACATAAATGGTCAACTAATAAGCACATGAAAAGATGTGCTCCACAATACTAGCTATCATGGAAATGTAAATCAAATCCAAAATGAGATACTACTTCACATCCTCAAAATGGCTATTCTTTTCAAAAAAGAAAATAAGATACTGGTGAGGATGTGGAGAAACTGGAACCTTTGAGCACTGCTGGTGGAAAAGTAACATGTGTGGCCATCACAGAATACAATTTGGTAGTCCTTAAAAAGTTAAACATAAAATTATTGTATGCCACTAAACTATACATTTTTAAATTTCAATTTTATTGGACTATAGTTGACTTTCACTGTTATATTAATATTAGTTTAATATTATTAACTAATATTAATATTAGTTTCAGGTATACAGCAAAGTGATTCAGTTATACATATAATTTTTTTAAGACTCTTTTCTCATATAGGTTATCACAGAATACTGAATACATTTCTCTATGCTATAGAGTAGTTTCTTATCTTATATATAATAGTGTATGTTTATCTCAAGCTTCTGAGCCCCCTACCACTAAACTGTACACTCTTAACTGGTTAAAAAGGTAAACTTTATGATGTATATTTACCACTATTAAAAACATTTAAGATGCATGCACATGACTTATCACCTTTAAACACCAATACTTTGGCTACCTGATGCAAAGAACTGACTCATTGGAAAAGACCCTGATGCTGGGAAAGANAAACTGTACACTCTTAACTGGTTAAAAAGGTAAACTTTATGATGTATATTTACCACTATTAAAAACATTTAAGATGCATGCACATGACTTATCACCTTTAAACACCAATACTTTGGCTACCTGATGCAAAGAACTGACTCATTGGAAAAGACCCTGATGCTGGGAAAGACTGAAGGCAGGAGGAGAAGAGGACAACAGAGGATGAAATGGCTGGATGGCATCACTGACTCAATGGACATGAGCTTCAGCAAACTCCAGGAGTTGGTGATGGACAAGGAAAGCCTGGCATGCTGCAGTCCATGGAGTCACAGAGTTGGACATTACTGAGCAACTGAACTGAACTGACCTATCACTTAGATACTATAAATACCAAATATGAGATACCATAAATATCAAGGAATAAAGAATATCAACTGATTCATTCAGAGTGGTGAACCTATGTTCTGGGCATTCCAATTAGAAATTAAAAAAAGAAACAAGAGTCAAATAGACAAGCACCATTTCTAAATACCAATTTATCACAACTTTTATGAGTCTGTCTCTTAAAATGCAAAATGTGATTAAAGATTACTTGAGATCATATATATCAACATTTTTAAAAAGGATGGATATGTAACAGAATGGTATGTGTTTAGAAAAATCATTATTATTTGCTCTCGATGCAAATAAACACATAAAAAAATGATGGCATTATGTACATGAAAATGTATGTTTGCATTTTCCCAAGTATGCAGAATTCTACAACAGGATTCAGAAATAGACAGCATTTTTCTGTGCTAACTGCTTTAAGAAAGAAATTATTTAACAGCTTTGAGACCAGAAGGCAAATAGCCTAAATAAATAATTTTTCTTCATTTTGAAGCTGCAAACATCAGCTTGTAAGGGAACCACCTATTACCTCCTAAACTTGTTTAAAATCTACTAATTTTTTTCAATGTATGCAGAGAAATAAATTGACAAGTTGATATTAAAAACTTCAGTTGCCCTGAGTCTATATTTTTAACTTATTACCTGGAATCAAGAGAAGTGAAAAGCTGATCAAACTGCTTCTCCAGAACCTCTTTAAGACAGACTGTCTTCTCTTTTGTTTGACTGTGTATGTCTTCAAGCATCTGGGAAAAAGATGATACAAAGACTTAATTTGGTATTTTTATTTTGTGGGAATTGTGTTATTCAACATAATTTTGAAAAGTAAAAGGTACTTTTTGGACTCTTTTTAAAATAACAACAGAAGAGATCAGATGCTAAAAATGGGAAAAATCACATGGTTAAACTTTAAATCCTTGTTCTTGTCAGCAAGATCACATCTTTGTTAGTACTTTGTACTGATAAAATTGGCAAAAAGGACTAGAAAACCCACTAAGTTTTCTGAACTTCTCATCACTTTTACTCAGTACAGGAAATGGATCATTTTGGATAGCTAAGTTTCTCTCTGGCAGGATTCCTTAAATTTATAAAAACTTAAAATGTAACATCAGGGGCTTCACTGGTGGTCCACTGGTTAAGATTCTGCACTCCCAATGCATGAGGGCATGGGTTCGATCCCTGGTCAGGGGACTAAGATCCTGCATGCCACACACTAAGGACAAAAAAAAAAAAAAAAAATATATATATATATATATATATGCACACACACATATTTTAATTAAAATGTTAACTATTCCACAAATTTCCTTGTATTTTAAACAAAGACTCATTGCTTGAGATCTGTGACCTTTTTTTTCTTTTAATCTTTCCTTTTTGAAATGGTAATGTCTATCCTATGCCTGCTCAACAAATGCATTAATATTTTAGAAGTAGATAATTTACTAGTTTCACATATTCACAGCTGGAGAGGAATTTTGCCCCAGCATGAGTTATACCCTGAATCTCACCCATACCTGATTTAGAAGATACTTAGATGAGATTTTGGACTTAGATTTGATGCCAAAATTGGTTAAAAATTTGGGGGATATGAATGCAGTAAATGTATTGTGCAAATACATATGTTGAACTCTTAAATTCTATGTTAGCTACAATCTTTTGAATGTCTTGGTGGTGAATTTGCTGTTGGTAGGTGCAAGGAGCTTGTTCTCTGTCAATAAATGAGGGAAGTCTCTCTCTTGGGTTGATGGGCCAAGAAAGAAAAGAATCTAAAAATCTGTGTAACAGTATACAGCCAAATAATGAGCAGTATTAGAATAGTGACCTGCAATGCTTCCAAGACAAAAAATTCAGCTCACAGCAAACAGAAATTATAGCTCCTTAACAGAGCTTCAGTTTCAGCAGGCTGCCAACACAAATGGTATGAAACTAACCCTAGGCAGCCATGAGTTTTTCATTCTTTTTTATGTTTCTCTCTCACTGGATTATCATATGTAAGCTCTACCTATCATGCTAAGCTCTACTACCTTCAGTGATATATGTTAAAAGGGAACATGTCTTAATTTAGGATACAATGTAATCATCCAGAAAGCTTACTTTTACAGCAATACATAATTGTTCAAAATTTTGGCCTGCTATCTTCAATGCTTCATCAATCTCTTCCACAGTTTTACTTTCCTAAGAAGGGAGAGAGGAACCACATACAAATACAAAATATAAAAACAGATGCTTAGATAGACTGTAACAGTTGGAAAAACATCAAGCTACCATTTTGTTTATAAAAGCAACCTAGATCCATTACAGCAATCTGAAAACATGCAACAATGAACATTTTAGAGTTTTTCTGATAGTATTCCAGATTTTTTTTTTTTTAGGTATCTTTCTGAAAAAATGGGATTATGTCCTATAACCATTTTGCAACTCAAAACTACCTGAAAAAAATTATGATCATAAATAATACATGTAAACAGTAACAGTTTTTAAGAAAATGAAGATTGTAATCAGGCTATGTTAAGATTTAAACACTGGGGACTTCCCTGCTGGTCCAGTGGTTGGGAATCCATGCTATTTTTTTTTTTTTAGGTATCTTTCTGAAAAAATGGGATTATGTCCTATAACCATTTTGCAACTCAAAACTACCTGAAAAAAATTATGATCATAAATAATACATGTAAACAGTAACAGTTTTTAAGAAAATGAAGATTGTAATCAGGCTATGTTAAGATTTAAACACTGGGGACTTCCCTGCTGGTCCAGTGGTTGGGAATCCATGCTACCAATGCAGGGGGTGCGGGTTTGGTCCCTGGTTGGGGAACTAAGATCCTGCATGCCGGGTGGCGTGGCCAGAAAAGAAAAAAAAAAACAAACAAACAAACACTAAAATTAATGTACAGAAATTCTTTGATAAAAACAAAAGAAAATTCTTATGGGGGAAAAAAAAAAAGATTTAAACACGGAAGACAGTGCTCTTCCCTCCCCCAGCCCAGCAATAATCTCCTTATTGAAATGACTTAATATTCCACTCAACAGCACTTTGGAATTTGTTCTAACCTTCAATTAAAAGAATATATTATTTAAAATTATCAAAAGCCATAACTTATAAAATTCAATCTTCCAACAAGAATTACATCATCATCAGTTAAGTGCCACTAGGTCTTTTAGTTGCCATTAAAATAACTGGAAAATCATACTTAGAATTTGGAAACTTGTATCTTATACAAATTTCATAAAATCTGAATTCAATAACTAGGTTCAAAGGGAATACAGGTAAATATCAAGAGCACTAATAGCTGATCAAAGGCACAATGTGTTGACTTGGAAAGAAAACAATTGTTGAGGCATAGTTTAGAATAAAATAAGAGACTGAAGCAAGGAGTGCAGGTTTACCTTTAAACCTCCCCAAAGAATCTGAATTATAGGACCCTTGAGAGCACAGGAAAGTCAAGCTACTAGAGAAAAGTAAAAATGTTTGGCTTCATCTCACTTCATGAATTACATTTCTCATACCTCTATTACAGCTGATGGGTTCAAAACAGTCCTGGGTGTGGAGGCTGAATGTTCGAAACCAACAGTTTGTTGATGAGCAGTCTTTTCAAAGTCCTGAGAACAATTCCTCATCCTGGAAAATGTCAAGTACATTATTCTAAGTATCAACATTAATATAATGGTTTTAATCTTCTATTTTGATTTTTACCCTCTATTAAAAACAATTATGATGACTTATAAGGACATTTACAATGAGTTCTCAATTATCTGTGAAGAGCAAAGAGAGAAAAATCATGACTAGACACGTTTTCATTTAAAAGCTAACTTTAATCAAGAATTCAACTTCTTAACCAACTCCTAAAAATAATAGCTTATAGCATAAATTGTGCTTTAATTTCTTAATCCTTTCTCCTTCCCTGATATTTTTTGGTAGTGATATTGATAATCACTCAACTGTCTTTAAGCTCAATTAAAGTAAGTAAGTATACACACAAATGCCAGCTATTAAAAAATGTACTTATAGGCCTGGCTAATGAAGTAATAAATTTACCAGGTAATTTCAAATGAAAAGTAAGCTGCATTTCTTGTCCATAGATGATAAGAGTTTTTGCCTATTTTTAATCTTTATATCCCTATGTTGGCTAGCACACTGTTTGGTGAATAAGTTAATCATAGCCTAAAACAGCTTATAGAAGAAACTATGATGACTGAATGTTACTCTCGCAGGAAGAAATGATAAAGTAATTTTTAAACATTCGATTACTTAAAAAGTGGATATCCATGTTCTTGGAAACATGTGAATGCATTAGCCATAAGGAGTCCATCATTCAATTCCTGTTTCAAAATATTAAAGAAAAATCAGGAAGGCAATGCATCATGTAACAAGGAACACTTCTATTTCAAAGCATATCACTATTTAAACAAAACTCTACTGAAATTAGGAAATAGGAGTTTTCAACCTAAGTATACTTGACATGGAGAACTAATTTGAAAACTGGCAATTTGGAAAAAATTGCGATACCTAAAACAGATTCATCTACTTATGAAAGTAAAATTTCACTTTACAACCATATTTGACACTACATGCATCTAGACAAAAGTACAATCAGATTTGGCTTTCATGTTTAAAAATAAGAAAGCTTCACAAAGAAATTCCAGATTTCTGTTTTGTCTTGAGAAGGATAACCTGGAACCACTGGGATGTCTTAACACGTAGCAGAAACCGGCTAGAGCTGAGTAGGGGCTCCCTCCTCTGAAGTGGGTGCACAATCCTTGAAAGTGAAAGTGAAGTCGCTCAGTCGTGTCTGACTCTTTGCAACCCCATGGACTGTAGCCTATCAGGCTCCTCCGTCCATGGGATTTTCCAGGCAAGAGTGCTGGAGTGTATTGCCATTTCCTTCTCCAGGGGATCTTCCCGACCCAGGAATTGAACCAGGTCTCCCACATTGCAGGCAGACGCTTTACTGTCTGAGCCACCGGGGAAGCTCTGAAGTGGGTGCACAATCCTTAGCACTCTTTAAAAAAAAGTCAGCCTCCCTGGTAAGTCAACTGCTAGATTCCTGAGATGNAAACAAACAAACAAACACTAAAATTAATGTACAGAAATTCTTTGATAAAAACAAAAGAAAATTCTTATGGGGGAAAAAAAAAAAGATTTAAACACGGAAGACAGTGCTCTTCCCTCCCCCAGCCCAGCAATAATCTCCTTATTGAAATGACTTAATATTCCACTCAACAGCACTTTGGAATTTGTTCTAACCTTCAATTAAAAGAATATATTATTTAAAATTATCAAAAGCCATAACTTATAAAATTCAATCTTCCAACAAGAATTACATCATCATCAGTTAAGTGCCACTAGGTCTTTTAGTTGCCATTAAAATAACTGGAAAATCATACTTAGAATTTGGAAACTTGTATCTTATACAAATTTCATAAAATCTGAATTCAATAACTAGGTTCAAAGGGAATACAGGTAAATATCAAGAGCACTAATAGCTGATCAAAGGCACAATGTGTTGACTTGGAAAGAAAACAATTGTTGAGGCATAGTTTAGAATAAAATAAGAGACTGAAGCAAGGAGTGCAGGTTTACCTTTAAACCTCCCCAAAGAATCTGAATTATAGGACCCTTGAGAGCACAGGAAAGTCAAGCTACTAGAGAAAAGTAAAAATGTTTGGCTTCATCTCACTTCATGAATTACATTTCTCATACCTCTATTACAGCTGATGGGTTCAAAACAGTCCTGGGTGTGGAGGCTGAATGTTCGAAACCAACAGTTTGTTGATGAGCAGTCTTTTCAAAGTCCTGAGAACAATTCCTCATCCTGGAAAATGTCAAGTACATTATTCTAAGTATCAACATTAATATAATGGTTTTAATCTTCTATTTTGATTTTTACCCTCTATTAAAAACAATTATGATGACTTATAAGGACATTTACAATGAGTTCTCAATTATCTGTGAAAAGCAAAGAGAGAAAAATCATGACTAGACACGTTTTCATTTAAAAGCTAACTTTAATCAAGAATTCAACTTCTTAACCAACTCCTAAAAATAATAGCTTATAGCATAAATTGTGCTTTAATTTCTTAATCCTTTCTCCTTCCCTGATATTTTTTGGTAGTGATATTGATAATCACTCAACTGTCTTTAAGCTCAATTAAAGTAAGTAAGTATACACACAAATGCCAGCTATTAAAAAATGTACTTATAGGCCTGGCTAATGAAGTAATAAATTTACCAGGTAATTTCAAATGAAAAGTAAGCTGCATTTCTTGTCCATAGATGATAAGAGTTTTTGCCTATTTTTAATCTTTATATCCCTATGTTGGCTAGCACACTGTTTGGTGAATAAGTTAATCATAGCCTAAAACAGCTTATAGAAGAAACTATGATGACTGAATGTTACTCTCGCAGGAAGAAATGATAAAGTAATTTTTAAACACTCGATTACTTAAAAAGTGGATATCCATGTTCTTGGAAACATGTGAATGCATTAGCCATAAGGAGTCCATCATTCAATTCCTGTTTCAAAATATTAAAGAAAAATCAGGAAGGCAATGCATCATGTAACAAGGAACACTTCTATTTCAAAGCATATCACTATTTAAACAAAACTCTACTGAAATTAGGAAATAGGAGTTTTCAACCTAAGTATACTTGACATGGAGAACTAATTTGAAAACTGGCAATTTGGAAAAAATTGCGATACCTAAAACAGATTCATCTACTTATGAAAGTAAAATTTCACTTTACAACCATATTTGACACTACATGCATCTAGACAAAAGTACAATCAGATTTGGCTTTCATGTTTAAAAATAAGAAAGCTTCACAAAGAAATTCCAGATTTCTGTTTTGTCTTGAGAAGGATAACCTGGAACCACTGGGATGTCTTAACACGTAGCAGAAACCGGCTAGAGCTGAGTAGGGGCTCCCTCCTCTGAAGTGGGTGCACAATCCTTGAAAGTGAAAGTGAAGTCGCTCAGTCGTGTCTGACTCTTTGCAACCCCATGGACTGTAGCCTATCAGGCTCCTCCGTCCATGGGATTTTCCAGGCAAGAGTGCTGGAGTGTATTGCCATTTCCTTCTCCAGGGGATCTTCCCGACCCAGGAATTGAACCAGGTCTCCCACATTGCAGGCAGACGCTTTACTGTCTGAGCCACCGGGGAAGCTCTGAAGTGGGTGCACAATCCTTAGCACTCTTTAAAAAAAAGTCAGCCTCCCTGGTAAGTCAACTGCTAGATTCCTGAGATGTCCCAATTGTTATGGCCACTGACTCACATGGAGCCACAAAGATTCCTAAAGATTTATTCTAATCATTCCACTCAGAGGTTATGGAGGAAGTGATTGATGGAATACAAACAGAGGAGGTGGGAGCAGTACTGGTATTCAGTGAGCCTGAGTTCTACCTCTGGCTCTATCAATAACCAGTAAGTAGACTTTAGCTAAGTGGTTTTATTTTCTAAATAAATAACTGTTCTGTTGGTTTCTAAGCACCCATTTAAACCTGGACAGAGGACCTGCAGCAGTAATGTGAAAAGTCAGGAATGCTAGCCTAAAGCATTTTGGATTTTATCGGATAGGCCATGAAGAACCACAGAGCAGCAAAGAATCTGGAAGAGCTGAGGTATGCAAGAGACTAAAATAATTAAGTAGGGTAAAGAAATGGTAATTGTGCATTCTGTTTCCCCTCACTTTAAATGAGGACATACTAATGCTGCTTCTTTAGGAGTTGAATTCTTCACTTCATTAACAGCTCAGACAAATTATAAACTTAAAGAGCATTCTGTAAACAATGGGTTAGAGATACTGATGTAAGAATGACCTTTTATCAATAACTCTAAAATAACTCAAAAATACAATGAATTTTAAATACTAAAATAAGTGCACATGGAACATACTTTTTAGGCTGTAATTTTTCCATAAACGAATCTTCTTTAATACGTCCATCTATTGGGCAGTATTCTTGTTTGGTATTTATAGCTGTAGCAACCTTAGGACAAAAGATTAAAAACAAAAATTCAAAAAATCATTCAGCAAATTGTTTATACAGAATTCAAAAAAACTAGTGTGTTATTCATAGAAAAATGAAAAGATCCTTACATCATCTTTAAGTCAAAGAAAAACATACTTAAGTGACATTTATATCCTATTTTAATTTTTGATGAAATCGGTAATTTGGCAACCATCAACTAAACAGAACTAAAAATAAATAAATAAACAGAACTAAAATATTTTCAGTTCAGTCATTCAGTCATGTCCAACTCTTTATGATCCCATGGATTGCAGCACACCAGGCTTCCCTGTCCATCACCAACTCCCAGAGCTTGCTCAAACTCATGTCCATCAAGTCAGTGATGCCATCCAACCATCTCATCCTCTGTCGTTCCCTTCTCCTCCTGCCTTCAATCTTTCCTAGTATCAGGGTCTTTTCCAATGAGTCAGTTCTTTGCATCAAGTGGCCAAAGCTGATGTTCAGCTTCAACATCAGTCCTTCCACTGAATACTCAGGACTGACTTTCTTTAGGACTGACTGGTTTGTCTTCTTGCAGTCCAAGGGACTCTCAAGCATCTTTTCCAACACCACAGTTTAAAAGCATCAATTCTTTGGCACTCAGCTTTCTTTATACTTAACCACACTTCTAAAGGAAATTCTTGGGAGCATTACTTTAAAATTTTACTGTGAAGTTTTTTTTTTTTTTACAATGCTATCTTAGGGTATGTCCGAAACTATAAAATACTTGGGAATAACTTTAATAAGAAAAAGATAAGAGGCGGTCCTAAGATGGCGGAGGAATAGGACCGGGAGACCACTTTCTCCCCAACAAATTCATCGAAAGAACATTTGAATGCTGAGCAAATTCCACAAAAGCACCTCTGAATGCTGGCAGAGGAAATCAGGCACCCAGAAAGGCAGCCCATTGTCTTCGAAAGGATGTAGGACAAAATATAAAAGATAAAAAGAGAGACAAAAGAGTTAGGGATGGAGACCCGTCCCGGAAAGGGAGTCTTTAAAGTGAAGTTTCCAAACACCAGGAAACCCTCTCACCCGCGGTTCTGTGGGGAGTTTTGGAATCTCAGAGGGCAATATAACCAGGAGGAAAAATAAATAAATAAAACCCACAGATTACTTGCCTAACGGCAACTTCCAGCAGAAAAGCAGCCCAAAAGCTTGCATCCACCACCAGCAAGCGGGGGCTGAACAGGGAGGAGCGGGCTGCATTGCTTAGGGTAAGGACCAGGCCTGAATGTCCTGAGGGCAATCTGAGGGAGCTAACGTGAGATAGCAACCCAAACTTTGGGACAGCCAGAGAGAGAGGGAAAAAAAAAAAAAGAGAGAGAGAACTATCCTGCGAAAAGCCCTAACCTAAGGCACTGCAGGCTCGCTCACAGAACAAAGGACTGAGAGAATACCAGAAAAGAGCTAGATGGCTGTGGACTGGCACATCCCCCATGGGAGGCAGGTGGGCAGCAGCCAGAGCCAGAAAGGGGCAAACTCGGCCCCAGAGAGAGCATCCCTTACCAAACTGCGAGCAGGCTTCCAGCTGCTAACCAAGACTTCCTGGGATTCTGACGGTTGACATCCGCCAGGAGGGTCGCAGCCAGAGATCAGCTCCCCAGAAGAGACACATGGCATACCTGAAATGGCACGCCAGCTGCCACCCAGTAAACCGAGCGGCTGAGACCGGGGAGGTGATAAGATGCACCACACCTAAGGAGAGTGCACTCGCCAAACACTTGGTCGCCTGACCTGCTCAGACCTGGGAAGGACACAAAATGCAGGCCCAAACAAGTCTGCACCTTTGTGGAGTACTCAAGATCCTGAACCTGAGCGGCTTAGACCTGAGAAGTGCATGCATCCCAGGGCCTGTATTAAACAGTTCCCTTGCAGAGCAACCTGGAGCCTGAGCAGTGTAGACTGGCAAAGCACACACGCCACGAGTGGGGGCAAACCCAGTGTGGCCCAGACACTGCAAGCACTCCCGACACAAGCCAGTGATATTTGTTTGCAGTGTTCCTCCCTCCCCACAGCATGACCAAAAGAGTGAGCCTAAATAAGTGACCACCTTCGCCCCCTTGTGTCAGGACAGAAATTAGACACTGAAGAGACTTGCAAACAGAAGAAGCCAAAATAAACAGAGAGAACCTGTAAGTGACAGGTGCAATAGATTAAAACCCTGTAGTTAGCACCAATTACACTGGAAGGGGCCTATAGATCTTGAGAAGTATAAGCTGGAACTATCTGAAACTGAACTGATCCCACATTGCCCACAACAGCTCCAGAGAAATTCCTACGTATATTTTTACTATTATCATTAAATTTTTTAAAAGTCTTCTATTACTTCAATTTTCATTTTTATAACCTGTCACCTTGCAAAAAAGACACTATTTTTAAAGCAAACTTCATATATATTTTTTATGATTTTTGTGATTTTTAAAAAAATATTGTATTTTTGAGAGTTTAACCTCTAGATTTTTTAACCTTTGCCTTTTGGTATTTGTTATCAATTTTGTACCTTTAAGAATCAAATCGTCAGTATCCATTTTTACTTAGGAGTGTGATTACTGGCGTGATTACTCTCTCCCCTCTTTGACTCTCCTTTTTCTCCCCCAAGTCACCTCTATCTCCTCCCTCCCCCTTCTCTTCTCTTCCCAACTCTGTGAATTTCTGTGTGTGTTCTGGGCTATGGAGAACACTTAAGGAACTGATTACTGTCTAGATCTGTCTCTCTCCTTTTGATTCCCCCTTTTCACTTCCTGGTCACCTCTATCTCCTTCCTCCCTCTTCTCTTCTCCATGTAACTCTGTGAACCTCTCTGGATGTCCCCCACTGTGGAGAATCTTTTCACCATTAACCTAGATGTTTTATCATCGGTGCTGTATGGATGGAGNTTTGATTCCCCCTTTTCACTTCCTGGTCACCTCTATCTCCTTCCTCCCTCTTCTCTTCTCCATGTAACTCTGTGAACCTCTCTGGATGTCCCCCACTGTGGAGAATCTTTTCACCATTAACCTAGATGTTTTATCATCGGTGCTGTATGGATGGAGAAGTCTTGAGGCTATTGTAAGAATAAGACTGAAATCCAAAGGAAGGAAGCTTAAGCATAAAACCTGAGAACACCAGAGAACTCCTGATTCCAGGGAACATTAATCGATAAGAGATCATCCAAAACCCTCCACACCTACACTGAAACCAAGCACTACCAAAGAGCCAACAAGTTCCAGAGCAAGACATACCATGCAAATTCTCCAGCAACGCAGGAACATAGCCCTGAGCTTCAATATAGAGGCTGCCCAAAGTCACACCAAACCCAGAGACATCTCAAAACTCACTACTGGACACTTTATTGCACGCCAGAGAGAAGAAACCCAGCTCCATCCACCAGAACCCCTAACCAGGAAACCTTGACAAGACACTCATCCAACCCCACCCACAGGGAGGAACCTCCACAATAGAGAAACCACAAACCACCAGAATACAGAAAGGCCACTCCAAACTCAGCAATCTAAACAAGATGAAAAGGCAGAGAAATACTCAGCAGGTAAAGGAACATGATAAATGCTCACCAAACCAAACAAATGAGGAGATGATAGGGAGTCTACCTGAAAAAAAATTCAGAATAATGATAGTAAAAATGATCCAAAATCTTGAAAACAAAATGGAGTTACAGATAAATAGCCTGGAGAAAGGATTGAGAAGATGCAAGAAATGTTTAACAAGTGGTAAAGGAACATGATAAATGCTCACCAAACCAAACAAATGAGGAGATGATAGGGAGTCTACCTGAAAAAAAATTCAGAATAATGATAGTAAAAATGATCCAAAATCTTGAAAACAAAATGGAGTTACAGATAAATAGCCTGGAGAAAGGATTGAGAAGATGCAAGAAATGTTTAACAAGGACCTAGAAGAAATAAAAATGAGTCAATCAGTAATGAATAATGCAATAAATAAGATCAAAAACACTCTGGAGGGAACCAACAGTAGAATAACGGAGGCAGAAGATAGGATAAGTGATGTTGAAGATAAAACGGTAGAAATAAATGAAGCAGAGAGGAAAAAAGAATTACAAGAAATGAAGATAACCTCAGGGGCCTCTGGAACAATGTTAAACGTCCCAACATTCGAACTATAGGACTCCCAGAAGAAGAAGACAAACAGAAAGGCCATGAGAAAATACTTAAGGAGATAATAGTTGAAAACGTCCCTAAAATGGGGAAGGAATAGTCATCCAAGTCCAAGAAATCCAGAGAGTCTCAAACAGGATAAACCCAAGGCGAAACAACCCAAGACACATATTAATCAAATTAACAAAGATCAAACACAAAGAACAAATATTAAAAGCAGCAAGGGAAAAACAATAAACAACACACAAGGTGATTCCCATAAGGATAACAACTGATATTTCAATAGAAACTCTTCAGGCCAGAAAGGAATGGCAGGACATACTTAAAGTGATGAAAGAGAAAAACCTACAACCCAGATTACTGTACCCAGCACGGATCTCATTCAAATATGAAGGAGGAATCAAAAGCTTTACAGACAAGCAAAAGCTGAGAGAATTCAGCACCACCAAACCAGCTCTTCAACAAATGCTAAAGGATCTTCTCTAGAGAGGAAATACAGAAAGGGTGTATAAACTCAAACCCCAAACAACAAAGTAAATGGCAATGGGATCATACTTATCAATAATTATCTTAAATGTAAATGGGTTGAATGCCCCAACCAAAAAGCAAAGATGGGCTGAATGGATACAAAAACAAGGCCGCTATATATGCTATATACAAGAGACCCACCTCAAAACAAGGGACACATACAGACTGGAAATGAAGGGCTGGAATAAGATATTTCATGAAAATGGAGACCAAAAAAAGGAGTAGCAATACTCATATTAGATAAAATAGACTTTAAAGGCTGTGAAAAGAGACAAAGAAGGACACTACATAATGATCAAAGGATCAATCCAGGAAGAAGATACAATAATTATAAATATATATGCACCCAACATAGGAGCATTGTAATATGTAAGGCAAATGCTAACAAGTATGAAAGGAGAAATTAACAGTAACACAATAATAGTGGGAGACTTTAATACCCCACTCACACCTATGGATAGATCAACTAAACAGAAAATTAACAAGCAAACTCAAACTTTAAACAATACAATGAACCAGTTAGATCTAACTTGATATCTATAGGGCATTTCACCCCAAAACAATGAATTTCACCTTTTTCTCAAGTGCACAGGGAACCTTCTCAAGAGCAGATCACATCCTGGGCCATAAATCTAGCCTTAGTAAATTCAAAAAAACTGAAATTATTCCAAGCATCTTTTCTGACCACAATGTGGCTCAGATGGTAAAGAATCTGCCTGCAATGTGGGAGACCAGAGTTTGATGCCTAGGTTGGGAAATCTTTCATGGAGAATCCCATGGACAGAGGAGCCTGGTGGGCTATATACAGTCCATACACAAAAGAGTAGGAGACAACTGAGCGACAAACACTTTCACTCTGTATCTGTGGTTCCTCTGCATCCTCAGATTCAACCAACCACAGACCCCCTACTGTAGTATTTGCTACTGAAAATTAACCACATATAAGTGAACCTACCCAATTCAAACCTGAGTTGTCAGGGGTCATATGTAAATGAACAGAACAAAGCCCTGAAACAGATTCACTATACAGGAATCTCATACAGACTATAAGTGGTATTTCAATTCAGTTCAGTCGCTCAGTCATGTTGAACTCTTTGAGATCCCATGGACTGAAGCACGCCAGCCCTCCCTGTCCATCACCAATTCCTGACGTTTACCCAAACTCATGTCCACTGAGTTGGCGATGCCATCCAACCATCTTATCCTCTGTCATCCCCTTCTCCTCCTGCCTTCAATCTTTCCCAGCATCAGGGTCTTTTCCAATGAGTCAGCTCTTCATATCAGGTGGCCATAGTATTGGAGTTTCAGCTTCAACATCAGTCCTTCCAATGAACACCCAGGACTGATCTCCTTTAGGATGGACTGGCTGGATCTCCTTGCAGTCCAAGGGACTCTCAAGAGTCTTCTCCAATACCACAGTTCAAAAGCATCAATTCTTTGGAACTCAGCTTTCTTTATAGTCCAACTCTCACATCCATACATGACTACTGGAAAAACTGTAGCCCTGGCTAGACGGATGTTCGTTGGCAAAGTAATGTCTCTGCTTTTTAATATGCTGTCTAGGTTGGTCATAACTTTTCTTCCAGTAAGTGTCTTGTAATTTCATGGCTGCAGTCACCATCTACAGTGATTTTGGATTTCAATTAAATTGACAAAAAAGCTCTTTAACTCTCTGGCTGCCTGAAGATAGCTGCCATCATGAATGACCCAGTAACTATTCAGAACGGGAAATTCATGACCAACCGACTACTTCAGTGGAAATAAACGGCAATCTAGGTTCTTCACTCTGGGAAGGCAACAGTAACTAAAACAGAAATTCAGGAAAAACTAGCCAAAATGTACAAGACCAGATGTCATTTTTGTATTTGGATTCAGAATCTACTTTGGTGGTGGCAAGACAACTGGCTTTGACATGGTTTATGAATCCTTGGATTACACAAAGAATGAGCTCAAACACAGGCTTGTAAGACACAGCCTAGATGAGAAGAAAAGACCTCAAGAAAACAGCAAAAGGAATGCAAGAACAGAATGAAGAAAGTCAGGGGAACTGCAAAGTCCAATGCTGGTCCTGGCAAGAAGCAGTAAAGATTCTGCAGTGACTGTATCTGTGGTGACTGTGCAGATTTTTCATGAGAGAGAATAAACTAAGACCTGTAAAATTAAAAAAAAAAAGACAAAAGATAATCCAATGTTGTGGATCAGCTAATCATTCTGAAGAAGAAAGTTACATACCACCTTACATCATATAAAATATATTAGAAAGGGACCAATGGCACCCCACTCCAGTACTCTTGCCTGGAAAATCCCATGGACAGAGGAGCCTGGTGGGCTGCAGTCCATGGGGTCGCTAAGAGTCAGGCACGACTGAGTGACTTCCCTTTCATTTTCACTTTCATGCATTGGAGAAGGAAATGGCAACACACTCCAGTGTTCTTGCCTGGAGAATCCCAGGGACAGAGGAGCCTAGTGGGCTGCTGACTATGGGGTCGCACAGAGTCGGACACGACTGAAGCGACTTAGCAGCAGCAGCAGCAGCATACCTCTGAGATGAAAGTTTTGCCTAATCAAAGAAAACTTAGAAGCCATGAAGGAGGGGGATAAAACAAATGAAAAAGGAAACATTTATGAATGGTTAAATATAAAAAAACTAAATGTGAAAAACTGGGAGAAACTAGTTAAAATACACAGAACAAAGTGTTAATATCTCTATCACATGAAGTAGTCTTACAATTTAGGAAAAAGACAATTCAAAAGGAAAATATGGAAAGGACCAGGAAGGATCTCTTAAAGATTTTCCATAAAGAGCTGAGACGTTAACATGAAAAATTGATCAATTTCACTAGTATTCTGGGAATTTCAATTTAAAACAGATACCCATTCTTTGCCCATTAAATTGTCAAACATTAAAAAAATATGACAAACATGGATTTTTTAGAACTAATAATTAACAGAACCTGCTAGTGGAACTTTTTTTTGGTGGGAGTGAGTTTGAGGAATTGTACAAAACCCTAGTAAAAAAATCTGAAGCCACCTAGTGTTTATCATAAAAAGATTATATTATAGCACTGATGTACCATGGTTTATTGTACAGCCATTAAAGATAATGCAGGAAACATTTATGACAACAGGTTAATGCTGCAAGGAATGTAGCAGACTACTAAATGTTAAAATTGGGGTTAATGTTTGGTGGGGAAAAGGATGTTTTGGCAAGCTTTTAAGTATAATGTACCAATGACAGTTATCTATTATTAGATAATAAAGGAAAAGTGTTACTTAAAAAAAAAAACAGATTGCCTCAAATATTTTTAAGAGTACCCCCTAAAATTCAGGGCTAAAATCTTAATTCCTATCCACCTCCTCATTTAGGCCCCTTTGGCCTGGTATTTCATAGTAAGAGGTTATTGTTACTACCAACAGATTTGATACAGGACATTTCACCCAGAAAATTTAAGAAAATATCAAATATAACTGAAAAGATTTTATCCCCCCTACTCCAGAATAGTTTGTTGCTTAAGTTTTATTTATGGTGGTGTTTTTGCTTGTTTGTTTTCTGCTACTTGTAACAGAAAATAGTGGGCAAATTTAACCAGCATTTTCTCTGTGGCTTCTGACTTCCCTGCTGGCTCAGCTGGTAAAGAATCCGCCTGCAATGAGGGAGACCTGGGTTCCATCCCTGGGTTGGGAAAATACCCTGAAGAAGGAAATGGCCACCCACTCCAGTATTCTGGCCTGGAGAATTTCATGGACTATAGTCCATGGGGTTGCAAAGAGTCCAACCTGACTGAGTGACTTTCACTTTCTTCTGTGGGTTCTGACTTCAGTGATGAATAACAAGGCTTCTCTATCCAAGACTAAACAATTACCTATAGTCTCTTCTAGTTTACATTTTCAATTTGTAGGTTATTCCAATCCACATGTGATTTTAATATATATTAATTACCTATGATTTGTTAATTTGTCATTTTCTCATGGCCCAATATATTTTTAGACTTAGGTCCAAATGATCAATAAAATGCCAGTATTTTGTAATGGAATCTAAGTATGGTCATATTCTTAAACAAAACCTGTCATACTGCTGTATGTAACTATAGAATGGTTATTATTAACCATTAATAGGACTGGAATGCAAAAGCAGGAAGTCAAGAAACACCTGGAGTAACAGGCAAATTTGGCCTTGGAGTACAGAATGAAGCAGGGCAAAGGCTAATAGTTTTCCCAAGAGAACACACTGGTCATAGAAAACACCCTCTTCCAACAACACAAGAGAAGACTCTACACATGGACATCACCACATGATCAATACTGAAATCAGATTCATTATATTATTTGCAGCAAAAGATGAAGAAGCTCTATACAGTCAGCAAAAGCAAGACCGGGAGCTGACTGTGACTCACATCATGAACTCCTTATTGCCAAATTCAGATTTAAACTGAAGAAAGTAGGGAAAACCACTAGACCATTCAGGTATGACCTAAATCAAATTCCTTATGATTATACAGTGGAAGTGATAAACAGATTTAAGGAACTAGATCTGATAGACAGAGTGGCTGATGAACTATGGACAGAGGTTTGTGACATTGTACAGGAGACGGGATCAAGACCATCCCCAAGAAAAACAAATGCAAAAAAGCAAAATGGCTGTCTGAGGAGGCCTTACAAATAGCTGTGAAAAGAGAAGCCAAAAACAAAGGAGAAAAGGAAAGATACACTTATTTGAATGCAGAGTTCCAAAGAATAGCAAGGAGAGATAAGAAAGCCTTCCTCAGTGAGCAGTGCAAAGAAATAGAGGAAAACAATAGAATGAGAAAGACTAGAGATCTCTTCAAGAAAATTAGAGATACTAAGGTAACATGGAAAAAGCAAGAGAGTTCCAGAAAAACATCTATTTCTGCTTTATTGACTATGCCAAAGCCTTTGACTGTGTGGATCACAATAAACTGTGGAAAATTCTGAAAGAGATGGGAATACCAGACCACCTAACCTGCCTCTTGAGAAACCTGTATGCAGGTCAGGAAGCAACAGTTAGAACTGGACATGGAACAACAGACTGGTTCCAAATAGGAAAAGGAGTACGTCAAGGCTGTATATTGTCACCCTGCTTATTTAACTTATATGCAGAGTACAACATGAGAAATGTCGGACTGGAAGAAACACAAGCTGGAATCAAGATTGCCGGGAGAAATATCAATAACCTCAGATATGCAGATGACACCCCCCTTATGGCAGAAAGTGAAGAGGAACCAAAAAGCCTCTTGATGAAAGTGAAAGAGGAGAGCGAAAAAGTTGGCTTAAAGCTCAACATTCAGAAAACAAAGATCATGTCATCCGGTCCCATCAGTTCATGGGAAATAGATGGAGAAACAGTGGAAACAGTGTCAGACTTTATTTTGGAGGGCTCCAAAATCACTGCAGATGGTGACTGCAGCCATGAAATTAGAAGATGCTTACTCCTTGGAAGAAAAGTTATGACCAACCTACATAATATATTCAAAAGCAGAGACATCACTTTGCCGACTAAGGTCCGTCTAGTCAAGGCTGTGGTTTTTTCCAGTGGTCATGTATGGATGTGAGAGTTGGACTGTGAAGAAGGCTGAGTGCCGAAGAATTGATGCTTTTGAACTGTGGTGTTGGAGAAGACTCTTGAGAGTCCCTTGGCCTGCAAGGAGATCCAACCAGTCCATTCTGAAGGAGATCAACCCTGGGATTTCTTTGGAAGGAATGATGATGAAGCTGAAACTCCAGTACTTTGGCCACCTCATGAGAAGAGTTGACTCATTGGAAAAGACTCTGATGCTGCGAGGTATTAGGGGCAGGAGAAGAAGGGGACGACCGAGGATGATATGGCTGGATGGCATCACGGACTCGATGGACATGAGTCAGTGAACTCCAGGAGCTGGTGATGAACACGGAGGCCTGGCGTGCTGTGATTCTTGGGGTTGCAAAGAATCGGACACGACTGAGTGACTGAACTGAACTGAACTGAGTGACTCAGTACACATAATCAAATTTATGCTGTGACACAAAGTTTAGAAAAATATTAAAAGCATAGTTTCTCCTTTTAAACAGGCTTATGAGTAAATAAGAATTACAAAGTACCTAGAGTAAGATCTAATGTTAGAGCTTTTACTATGAAGACATTTGGGGAAATTCTCATAAAACAGGTAAGGGAGAATTTTGTACAATCATTTGCATGATCTTAAAATTATATTTTATATAATTTCAAAGTGTATTATAGATAGACAGATAGATGGATATACTGATCCATACACACTAAAGAATGGCAGAAAACAAAATCAATAAAAATTAATAAGTAAATAAGTCTTTTGGACTCTGTGAGAGAGGGAGAGCGTGGGATGATTTGGGAGAATGGCATTGAAACATGTATCATATATAAAAAACTAATCACCAGTCCAGGTTTGATGCAGGATACAGGATGCTTGGGGCTGGTGCACTGGGATGACCCAGAGGGGNAATAAAAATTAATAAGTAAATAAGTCTTTTGGACTCTGTGAGAGAGGGAGAGCGTGGGATGATTTGGGAGAATGGCATTGAAACATGTATCATATATAAAAAACTAATCACCAGTCCAGGTTTGATGCAGGATACAGGATGCTTGGGGCTGGTGCACTGGGATGACCCAGAGGGGTGGTACGGGGAGGGAGGTGAGAGGGGGTTTCAGGATGGCGAATATGTGTACACCCATGGCAGATTCATGTTGATGTATGGCAAAACCAATACAATATTGTAAAGTAACTAGTCTCCAGTTAAAATAAATAAATTTAAATTTAAAAAATTAATAAATAAATCAGAAGCAATAAAAGTTTCACTTTACCCCTAACGTAGTATGTTGAATAATGGTCCCCAATGATGTAGGTCATAATCCTCAGAACCTATAAATGTTACCTTATTTGGAAAAGAGCATCTTTGCAGATGTGATTAAATTAAGGATTTTGCAGTGGGGATATTGGGCTTCCCAGGTGGATCAGTGGTAAAGAATTTACCTGCCAAGCAGGAGATGCATGCTTTATCTCTGGGTTGGGAAGATCCCCTGGAGAAGGAAACGGCAACCCACTCTAGTATTCTTGCTTCGGAAATCCCATAGACAGATGAGCCTGGTGGGCTACAGTCCATGGGTTCTCAAAGAGCTGGGCATGACTCAGTGACTAAACAGCAACAATGGGGAAATTATCCAGGAGATGATATGCTTTGATTGCAATCACACACCATTAGGACTGAGTGGAAAATGAAATGTGAAGACAAACACATAATTGAAGGGGTGCTATGCTGATGAACTGAAAGATAAAAGACAGTATGCAGCCATGAGCAATGAATATAGCCCTAGAAGCTAAAAAAGACAAGAAAACATTCCCCTCCCTGATAACCTACAGAGGCAGCAGAGCACTGCTGCTACATAGGCTTTAACCCAGAGAAACTACTTTGGACTTCTGACCTCCAAAAATGTAAGGGAATGAATGTTATGGCTCTGTTAGTAAAGAATCTGCCTGTAATACAAGAGATCTGGGTTGGGAAGATCCCCTGAAGAAGGAAATGGTAAACCACTCCAGCATTCTTTTTTTTTTTAATATAAATTTATTTATTTTAATTTGAGGTCAATTATTTTACAATATTGTATTGGTTTTCCCATACATCAACATGAATCCACCTCAAGTATACACGTGTTCCCCATCCTGAACCTCCCTCCCCCCTCCCTCCCTGTACCATCCCTCTGGGTTGTCTCAGTGCACCAGCCCCAAGCATCCAGTATTATGCATCGAACCTGGACTGACAATTCGTTTCATATATGATATTATACATGTTTCAGTGTCAGAATTGCACTCCAGTATTCTTGCCTGGAAAATTCCATGGACAGAGGAGCCTGTCAGGCTATAGTCCATGGGGTCACNCCAGCCCCAAGCATCCAGTATTATGCATCGAACCTGGACTGACAATTCGTTTCATATATGATATTATACATGTTTCAGTGTCAGAATTGCACTCCAGTATTCTTGCCTGGAAAATTCCATGGACAGAGGAGCCTGTCAGGCTATAGTCCATGGGGTCACAAAGAGTCAAACACCTCTGAGTGACTTTCACTTTAAACCATTAACTTTGCAGTAATTGGTTAGAGCAGCCTCAGGAAACCAATATACATATATTCAGCAGAACTGGAGTCTTTAAAGATTCTTCCTCAAATGATTTCTCTCTCTTCCTTTTGAAAATAATTAAATAATTTCAAATGCAAACATCTTCATGAAAGCTTAGTAAATTAGTCAAAAAGATTTAACTGTCATTCTCTTTATTGATTTACTCTATTTCTACTTATCAGATCTTCCTTTAACTTCATGGTTTCACTTAGGCTCTAATCCTTTGTGATGTGTGTGTGTGTGTGTATATATGTGTATATATGTATATAACACCTTGCTAATTTTTGCTTAATATTCATATTTTATTTTATGTGATTTCTCCATAATTTATATTTAAAATATGTTTATATTTTGCATATTAATTTTGTGCTACCATAAGTTAAGGGCAATTATTTTAGCTTTCTGTTGGTACTTGAAGAAACTTTCACAAACTTGGTGGGTTGAACAATATAAATTATTTCCTTACATTCTTTGGTTAGAAGTTAGACACAGGTCTCACTGAGATCACTCAAGGTGTTGGTAGACCTATGTTCCCTTCCGAAGATTCTAGGAAATATTCTGTCGTTTTATTTGTTTGTTTGTGTTTTTTTTTTTTTTTTACTTTGCCAGCTCCGGCGTGTGTTAGTTGCTCAGCCATGTCCAACTCTTTGCAAGCCCATGGACTGTAGCCCACCAGGCTCCTCTGTCCATAAAATTCTCCAGGCAAGAATACTGGACTGGGTTGCCATCTCCTTCTCCAGGGGATCTTCCCAACTCAGGGATCAAACCCGGGTCTCCTGCATTACAGGCAGATTCTTTATGGTCTGAGCCACCAGGGAAGCCCTACCAGCTTCAGAGACTGTCCATATTCCTGGGGCACATATTCTCCATCTTCAAAGCAATGACAGTGGGGTAACTTACTCATGTTGCCTTTACTCTGGTTCTCTGGCCACAGCTGGGAACAGTTATCAACTTTCAATGAAATGTGATTAAATTGGGTACACTTGAATATTTCAAGTTAAACTACCATCTGAGAGTATTCACTCTTAATTCAGTTCAGTTCAGTTCAGTCGCTCAGTCACGTCTAACTCTTGGCGACCCCATGAATTGCAGCACGCCAGGCCTCCCTGTTCATCACCAACTCCCGGAGTTCACTCAGACTCACGTCCATCGAGTCCGTGATGCCATCCAGCCATCTCATCCTCGGTCGTCCCCTTCTCCTCCTGCCCCCAATCCCTCGCAGCATCAGAGTCTTTTCCAATGAGTCAACTCTTCTCATGAGGTGGCCAAAGTACTGGAGTTTCAGCTTTAGCATAATTCCTTCCAAAGAAATCCCAGGGTTGATCTCCTTCAGAAGGGACTGGTTGGATCTCCTTGCAGTCCAAGGGACTCTCAAGAGTCTTCTCCAACACCACAGTTCAAAAGCATCAATTCTTTGGCCCTCAGCTTTCCTCACAGTCCAACTTTCACATTCATACATGACCACAGGAAAAACCATAGCCTTGACTAGACGGACCTTAGTAGGCAAAGTAATGTCTCTGCTTTTGAATACACTCTTAATTACAACTGTATAATTTCTTTGCCATGTAAGGTAATATTTTTAAAGATTCTGGAGATTATGTATAAACATCTTTGGAAGTCATTTTATCTTCATACCCATCTATTATATATTCATATATACTATTTATAGTACAAAAATTTAAAACATATTGCTGATAGATATTTGAAATAATAATGAGTCCTTTTAAATGCAAATTATTTGCACATAAATTATCACTAAAAAATATAACTTACAGATCACATAGGTCCTTAAAAGAATAAAATTTTGATAACTTTGCAAAAAAAGAATAGAGTAAGATGAATGAGGAAAGAATTTTTAAAGGAGATCAGAGAAAGCCTCAGAAACCATAGCTAGACTGACAACAAATATTTGTCAGTTATTAAAGACTGGAAGAGATAACTACTGCTTCAAATATGAAAATAAAAGTGGAAAACTTCAAAAATATGAAAAATTAAAGAGATGTGACACTATCATCATTTGATTTTACAGATAATCTTTCAGTAACTGACCCCACAGGCAGGGGTCAGGAAAATAATACATGAACAAAAGGAGAAGTTTAACAGAGAGTGAAATCATAAAAAAAAAACCAATCCAAAACTCTGAAGCTGATGACATGAATAACTGGATTTTTAAAAAAATTGCAATAGAGGGCATTAAAAGCAGAATGAATGAAGCAGAGGAAAGAATCTATGATATAGAACATAAGAATTTTGAAAATATCTAGTCAAAGGAAAAGAAAAACCTAAAAAGAGTGAAGAAAACCTTATAATCTATTGAATGCAATCAAATGAACCAATTTGTGAGTTTCTGAATTTCCATAGGAGAAAAGAGGGAGAAGAGAAAAAAATTAAAGCAATAGTGACTGAGAACTTCCCAAACTGAAGAGGGATTTGGATACTGAAGTTCATGGATTTACACGTGTGCTAGTCATTCAGTCATGTCCAGTTCTTTGTGATCTCATGGACTGTGGCCTGCCAGGCTCCTCTGTCCATGGGATTCTCTAGGCAAGAATACCAGAGCAGGTTGCCATTCCCTACTCCAGGGAATCTTCCCAACCCGGGTCTCCTGCATTGCAGGAAGATTCTTTGCCATCCGAGCCATCAGGGAAGTTCTAGGACACCAAACAAAGACTCACAGGACACCAAACAAACACAGCGTAAAAACATCTTCACCGTGATACATTATAATAGAATTATTGAAGGTCAAAGACTGTAGCTTTGTAGTATAGTATAGCTGGGAAAACTGGTCAACCACCTGTAAAAGAATGAAACTAGAACACTTTCTAACACCATACACAAAAATAAACTCAAAATGGATTAAAGATCTAAATGTAAGACCAGAAACTATAAAACTCCTAGATGAAAACACAGGCAAAACACTCTCTGACATAAGTCACAGCAGGATGCTTTATGACTACCTTCCAGAATAATGGAAATAAAAGCAAAAATAAACAAATGAGACCTAATTAAAAGCATCTGCACAATGAAGGAAGCCATAAACAAGGCAAAAAGACAGACTTCAGAATGGGAGAAAATAATAGCAAATGAAGCAACTGACAAAGAATTAATCCCCAAAATATACAACCAGCTCATGTAGCTCAATACCAGAAAAATAAATGACCCAATCAAAAAATGGGCCAAAGAACTAAACAGATATTTCTCCAAGGAAGACATACAGATTGTTAACAAACACATGAAAAGATGCTTAGCATCACTCATTATCAGAGAAATGCAAATCAAAACCACAATGAGGTATCATTTCACGCCAGTCAGAATGACTGTCATCAAAAAGTCTACAAGCAATAAATGCTGGAGAGGGTGTGGAGAAAAGGGAACCCTCTAACACTGTTGGTGGGAATGCAAACTAGTACAGCCACCATGGAGAACAGTACGGAGATACCTTAAAAACTGGAAATAGAACTTCTATACAACCCAGCAATCCCACTGCTGGGCATACACACTGAGGAAATCAAAATTGAAAGAGATAGGTGTACCCCAATATTCATCTCAGCACTGTTTACAATAGCTAGGACATGGAAGTAACCTAGATGTCCATTGGCACACAAATGGATAAGAAAGCTGTGGTACATATACACAATAGAATATTACTTAGCTATTAAAAAGAATGCATTTGAATCAGTTCTAAAGAGGTGGATGAAACTGGAGCCTTATACAGAGTGAAGTAAGAAAGAAAAACACCAATATATATTAATGCATATATATGGAATTTAGAAAAATGGTAATGATGATCCTATATGTGAGACAGCAAAAGAGACATAGATATAAAGAACAGACTGTTGTACTCTGTGGAAGGAGGTGAGGGTGGGATGATTTGAAAGAATAGCATTGAAACATGTGTATTACCATATGTGAAAGAGATGACCAGTCCACGTTCAATGCATGAAATAGGGCACTCAAAGCCAGTGCACTGGGACCACCCTGAGGGATGGGATAGGGAGGGAGGTGGGAGAGGGGTTCAGGACGAGGGACAAATGTACACCCATGGCTGATTAATGTCAATGTATGGTAAAATCTGCTACAATATTGTGAAGTAATTAGCTTCCAATTAAAAGAAACTAATTAAAACACAAAACAAACAACAGAACAGAAGATCAAAGACAAAGAAAACCTCAAAAGCAGCAAGAGAAAAAAACTTGTAACTTACAAGGGAACCTCCAAAAGGTATCAATAGATTTCTTAGCAGAAAACTTACAGGCCAGAAGAGAGTGGGATGATATACTCGAAGTGCTGAAAGAAAAACTAACAACCAGAAATATTCTAAGCGGCAAAATTGTCTTCCAGAAATAAATAAAAATTAAAGTCTTGCCCAGGCAAAAGCTGTGGGACTTCATCATCACTAAATCTGCCATAAAGAAATTCTGAAAGCTTTTCAAAATGAAATAAAAAGGTGCTAATTAGTATCATGAAAACGTGAAAATACACAACACGCTGGCAAAGTTAGGTATATAATTAAATTCAGAATACTCTAATACTGAAATTTGGTGGAGAATTAACAGCTTAACACTAGTATGAAGGTTAACAGAAAAGAGTATAGCTTTCTTTCCTCTTCTCCATCTTCACAAATATATGAAAATTAAACAACATACCTCTGAAGAAATTAATGGGTCAAAGTGAAAACTGAAAGTGAAAAGTTCTGAGTCATGTCTGACTCTTTGCAACCCTATGGACTTTAGACTGCCTGGCTCCTCTATCCATGGGATCTCCAGGCAAGAATACTGAAGGGGGTTGTCATTCCCTGCTCCAAGGGATCTTCCTGACTCAGGGATCAAACCCAGGTCTTCTGAATTTCAGGTAGATTCTTTATCAACTGAGCCACCAATGGGAAATAAAAATACATATATTTTGAAACAAATGTAAATGCAAATGCAACAGCAAAAGATCTATGGGATGTAGTCAAAGCAGATCTAAGAGAAAAGTTTATAGCAATTAAAACCTATATTAAGTAAAAAGAAAGATGTCAAACAATCTAACTTTATACCTCAAATAACTAGAAAAAGAAGACCCAAATTGAGCCCAAAGTGAGCAGAAAGAAGGAGATAACAAAGATCAAAAAGGAAGTAAATTATACAGAGACCAGAAAAATGATAGAAAACATCAACACAATAAAATTCATTTTATTGGAAAGATTAACAACATTTACAAATCTTTAGTAAATTAATAGAGAAAAAGACACAATCCTGATAAAAAGCAAAGTTGTATGCATCACACTCCCTGATTTCAAACTATAATGAACAGTTATAGTAATCAAAACTGTATGATACTGGCATAAAAATAGACACACAAGCTATTGGAATAGACTTGAGTCCAGAAATAAACCGTTGCATATATGATCAACCAATATTTGAGAAGAGAGTCAAGAATATTCAATAAAAAAGGACAATCTCTTCCATAAATGATGTTGGGAATACTTGGTAATCATGTGCATGATAGTGAAATTGTATTATTATCACTTATCCACTCACCAAACTCAACTAAAAATGCATTAAAGACAGAAAACATAAGACCTGGAACTGAAAAATTTCTAGAAAAAAATATAGGGGAAAATTTATTTAATATTGACCTCAGCAATGATATTTTTTAATATGACACCAAAAGCATAAGCAACAAATGCAAAAAGTAATAAATGACACTACATGAATTTAAAAGGCTTCTGTACAGGAAGGGAATCAATAAAATGAAAGGACATATTATAGAATGGGAGAAATATCTACAAAATCTATATATGATTAAAGGTTAATATTCAAACTGTATGAAGGATTCGTACAATTCAGTAGCAAAGAACTCAAAGAATTTGATTAAAAAATCAACAGAGGAATTGAATAGACATTTTTATAAAGAACACATGCAAATGTATAAAAGGTACAGAAAAGGTACTCAACACCACTAATCATCAGTTTAGTTCAGTTGTTCAGTCATGTCCAACTCTGTGACCCCGTGGACTGCAACACGCCAGGCCTCCCTTTCCATCACCAACTTCTGGAGTTTACTCAAACTCATGTCCATTGAGTCAGTGATGCCACCCAACCATCCCATCCTCTGTCATTACCTTCTCCTCATGCCTTCAGTTTTTCCCAGCATCAGAGTCTTTTCAAATGAGTCAGCTCTTCGCATCAAATGGCCAAAGTCTTGGAGTTTCAGCTTCATCAGTCCTTCCAGAGAAATTCCAGGGCTGATCTCCTTGCAGTCCAAGGGACTCTCAAGAGTCTTCTCCAACACCACAGTTCAAAAGTATCAATTCTTCGGCACTCAGCTTTCTTCACAGTCCAACTCTCATATCCATACATGACTACCTGAAAAACCATAGCCTTGACTAGATGGACCTTATTGGCAAAGTAATGTCTCTGCTTTTGAAT